>WNWK01005169.1:0-25000 GCA_009830355.1 Cherax destructor | reverse complement strand
TCTGTCTCTCTCTCTGTCTCTCTCTCGTCTCTCTGTCTCTCTCTCTCTCCTGTCTCTCTCTCTGTCTCTCTCTCTGTCTCTCTCTTTTTCCTCTCTCTGTCTCTCTCTCTGCTCTCTCTCTCTCTGCTCTCTCTCTGTCTCTCTCTCTGTCTCTCTCTCTCTCTCTCTGTCTCTCTCTGTCTCTCTCTGTCTCTCTCTCTGTCTCTCTCTGTCCTCTCTCTCGTCTCTCTCTCTCTGCCTCTCTGTCTCTCTCTGTCTCTCTCTGTCTCTCTCTCTCTCTCTGTCTCTCTCTGTCTCTCTGTCTCTTCTCTCTCTGTCCTTCTCTCTCTGTCTTCTCTCCTCTCTGTTCTCTCTGTCTCTGCTCTGCTCGTCTCTCTCTCTCTCTCTGTCTCTCTCTCTCTTGTCTCTCTCTCTGTCTTCTTCTTTTCTCTCTCTCTGTCTCTTCTCTTTCTCTCTGTCTCTGTCTCTGTCTATCTCTCTGTCTCTCTCTCTGTCTCTCTCTCTCTCTCTCTCTGTCTCTGTCTCTCTCTCTGTGTCTCTGTCTCTCTCTCTCTCTCTCTCTCTGTCTCTTGGTCTCTCTCTCTCTGTCTGGAGAAGAGACCATGCCAGGAGATGTAGCTTGACCTCTACAACCACAAATAGGTGACGAGGTGGGACCAGGAGCTGTGACTTGAGACTTGCAACCCCCCACACACACATGAAAAGGTGGGACCAGGAGCTGTGACCACATATAGATGAGTGCACACACTGAGAGAGGGAGCAGAGGCACTGTGTGGGCCACTACCAACATCTTCAACACATCTATCGAAACAGAGCAACTACCTCGGGTGTGGAAGACGGCAAGTGTATTTCCAGTCTTTAAGAAAGGAGACAGGCAGGTGGCATAAAACTACAGACCAGTGTCACTTGACATGCAAAGTACGTATGCAGTCATGGAGAAAATTATCAGAAGAGTGGTGAAGCACCTAGAAAAGAATGAGCTTATAAATGATAACCAGCACAGTTTCAGATAAGGGAAATCCTGTGTCACAGACCTACTTGAGTTTTATGGCAAAGTGACAAAAGTAAGATGAGAGAGGGGTGGGTAGACTGCATTTTCTTGGACTGCAGGAAAGCTTTCAACACAGTTCCTCACACGAGATTAGTGCAAAATCTAGAGGAGTAGGCAGGAATAACAGGAAAGGTATTGTAATGGATCAGAGAATACCTAACAGGAAGGAAACAATGAGTGATAGTATGTGACAAGGTGTCAGAGTGGGTGCCTGTGACCAATGGAGTTCCACAAGGGTCAGTCCTAGGGCTGGTGCTATTTCTGGTACAGTATATGTGAATGACATGACAGAAGGGATAGATTCAGAGGTGTCCCTGTTTGCAGATGATGTGAAGCTAATGTGAAGAATTCAAGCAGATGAGGATCAGATGGGACTACAAAGGAATTTGGACAGGCAAACCTGGTCCAACAACTGGCTTCTGGAGTTTAACCCCACCAAGTGCAAAGTCATGAAGATTGGGGAAGGTCAAAGAAGACTACAGACAGAGTACAGGCTAGGGGGGCCAAAGACTGCAAGCCTCACTCAAGGAAAAGGATCTTGGGGGAAATACAATTCCGAGAACATCTCCTGAGGCGCACATCAAACAAATAACTGCTGCAGCATATGGGCACCTGGCAAACCTAAGAATAGCGTTTCGAAATCTGAGTAAGGAATCATTCAAGACTCTGTAAACTGTGTATGTCAGGCCCATATTGGAGTATGCAGCACCAGTATGAAGCCCACACCTGGTCAAGCACGTCAAGAAATTAGAGAAAGTGCAAAGGTTTGCAACAAGACTAATCCCGGAGCTAAGGGGTATGTCCTATGAGGAGACGTTAAAGGAAATCATCTTGACGACACTGGAGGACAGGAGGAATAGGGAGGACATGATAGCGACACATAAAATAGTACTGAGAGGAATTGACAGGATGGATAGGGACAGGATGTTTCAGAGATGGGACACAGCAACAAGGGGACACAACTGGAAGTTGAGAACTCAGATGAGTCACAGGGATGTTAGGAAGTAGTTCTTCAGCCATAGAGCTGTCAGGAAGTGGAGCGATCTGGAGAGTGATGTAGTGGAGGCAGGATCAATACATAGCTTTAAGAAGAGGTAAGATAAAGCTCCTGGAGCAGGGAGAGAGTGGATCTAGTAGCGACCAGTGAAGAGGCGGGGCCAGAAGCTGAGGGGATGGGGTTAAAGTGTAGGGAGGCAGAGAAATTCATACGCAGGGACAGAGAACAGATGCAATGGGAAGACCAGAGTGAGACCATGGTTTACCAGGAGGTAAAGGACACAGGAAAATAAGGAGCTGAGCCAGAGAGCCAGAAACAAATATGCAAGGATAAGCACGAAGGCGTCTCCCATTGGCAATATGAGAATGACGTAGCATCAAAAGCCAAATCTGGCTCAAAACTGTTGTACAGCCACGTGGCATCAGGAGGAAAACAACAGTCAAGGACCAGGTAATCAGGCTGAAGAAGGAAAGTGGGGAGATCACAAGAAATGACCAGAAAGTATTTGAAGAGCTCAGCAAGAGATTTAGGGAGGTATTCTCAGTGGAGACAGGAGGGCATCCAAACCAAGGTGGTACAAAACACAATAGAATTGATAAGTAGGAAAAGGAGAGGGGTGCACTGAGGAGTCTGTGTAGACAATGAATGTTATCCATAGAAGCAAAGAGGGGAATGTAGGAGAGTATAGTTATACTAACACTCTTATAACACTCTTATATGGGTGTGAAGCATGTGTGGTGAATGTTGCAACAAAGAGAAGGCTGGAGGCAGTGGAGATGTCATGTCTGAGGGCAATGTGTGGTGTGAATATAATGCAGAGAAGCCATAGTTTGGACATTAGAAGGTGTTGTTGAGGTGGTTTGGACATTTAGAGAGGATGGAACAAAATAGGATGACTCAGAGGGCAAAAAATTTGTATTGGAAGGAAGGCATGTTAGGGGTTGTCCTAGGAAATGTTGGAGGGAGGCAGTAAAGGAGGTTTTGTGTGTGAGGGGCTTAGACTTCCAGCAAGCATTCGTGAGCATGTTAGATAGAAGTGAGTGGAGGCAGAGGGTTTCATGATAATGTTCTGTTGGAGTGTGAGCAAGGTAACATTTATGAAGAGATTCAGGGAAACCAGTTAGCTGGAGGTGGGAAGTACAGTGCCTTCACTCTGAAGGAGGAGTGGAGATGTTGCAGTTTTTGAACTGTGGTATCAGCACACCTCTGCCAAGACAGTGATGGAATGAGTGATGATGAAAGTGTTTCTTCTTTTTTTGGATCACTCTGCCTTGGTGGGAAATGGCCAATGTGTTAAAAAAAAAAAACTAGAACTAGGTCTTGTTTAGTGGGAATAACGAATCTCGTAGAGTGGTACCATTATTCAAATTTGCTCTATTTGAATTGTAGTCGAACCTCAGTTGTCAATTGCATTGCTGGTCAAATAAATCAGTTTTCGAATGAGGCATTCAAGAAAAAAATGTCCTGGTTTTGTACTTTCTCTTGGTTGTCGACGGACGAGTTTTCGTGTGTACAGAACGGGACAAAGCAGCTCAGGTTACGTGCTCATGGAATGCACACTGGACAATGGGTCGAGTGTGTGGGTCTGAGTCAGTATAGCCACTAACTCACATGCTGTAAACATCTCTTGAGCCTTTGTTGTGTATCTTGTGAACTTATTTGTTATTTTGAAGTTTTGGTGCATTTTTTTTTTTTTTTTTTTTTTTGTAAGATAAGCCATCATGGGCCTGAAAAAACCTCACTGGACAGGTTTTTAGTGAGACAAAGAACCAGTGAGCCAGAACAAGGTGTTAGTGGTGAAAAGAGCCAAAGAAGAGAAATAACATTAGCTCTCCTCTGACAGCTAAGGAACACTTAAATTTTCATTGACTGTACAGTAAGTATTTCAGTGAAATTTTTATTTAGTATTCATTTTTACAGTTTCCCTGTGCTGCATAATTTTATACATTGTTTTATGTAGTACTTAGTACATTATTAATATACAGTGGACCCCCGGTTTTAGTAATTAATCCGTTCCAGAGGGCGCTACTAATACCGAATATTACTAATTCCGAATCTATTTTCCCATAAGAAATAATGTAAATTCAATTAATTCGTTTCAGACACCCAGGAGTATTAACAAAAAATAATTTTTAGAGATTAAATATAGATTTACATACAGAGAAGAATGACAAATAAATATAAAGCACTAATAACATGTATAAATGAACATTTAACATCACACTTACCTTTATTGGCGACTCTTGTTAATACTCACCTAATTGTGGTTGTAGGGGTCGAGACTCAGGTCCTGGAAGACGGAGAGGAGGAGAGAGGGAGGCGAGTTTATTGTTTGGACGCAGGACAAAATGCTTCAATTTGACACTAATATCAGCTCTACAGCTTATTTATCTATCACAATTCATCTAATATGACATAATAAGCAATATTAATAACATAGAAACATAACATATACTCTAGAATGAATAAAATATGTCATTACGAATGTGAGGACTGGTGTTGTGTTTGTTGTTGGGTGTATAAGGGCCACTGACCATAAGCCGTACATAGTGGTGGTGAATGGCAGCAGCAGCAGACGGCAGTATTGTCAGTCGCCCTATACCTAAAACAACAATGGAGGAGTTAAGTTTCGTGTCGTCATTTTTCTATCGGTTAATGGCTTAACTTACTTGCTACACTGTTAATGCTACACTTTATCTCTGGCTGGCTTTAGTATCATAACATATCGTAGAATCACTGAATCACTTAAGAACACACATTCTCCCCTCTCAGCCCTTTACCAAAGGGCTGGCACTAGAAGCTTTCTTTGGGCCCATGGTGGTTTATTTAGCAGTTGCAAGCACTAAAAGCAATGGAATAATGACAAAATGAATGGTATGAATGCGTTTGTTACCGTCACTCGCTGGTAAACAATGGCACACTGACTCTGGATGGAGTGTTGGGCCGGGCGTACGCGTCCAGGACTAATTACTAATTCCGAGCGGATCTACTATTACCGAACCAATATTTTTACGAAAAAATGTTACTAATTCCGAATTTTACGAAATCCGATGCCTACGAAATACGGGGGTCCATTGTATTTTTACATTGTCACTTGGGGTCTGGAACAAATTAATTCTATTACAGTGGACCCCCAGTTTACGTTAGCCTCCAAACTCGACCAATTATGTAAGTGTATTTTTGTACGTGCTTTTGTAAGTGTATTTTTGGGGGTCTAAAAGGACTAATCTAATTTACATTATTCCTTATTGGAACAAATTTGTTTGGTAACGGTACTTGAACAGCATTCTGGAATGAATTAATAACGTAAACCGGGGGTCCACTGTACATTATTCTTTACGGTAAAAAATGCTTTGGTCGATTTTAATGTCGAATCGACATCTGGAATGAATTAAATTCGAAAACTGAGGTTCCACTGTATACTTATATAATTTCTGCGCATATTTTGAAGAATTTGCGTAAAAAAATATCATTAATTAATTTTGCACTATTCGATCTGACACTAATCGAGACCTGTGGCTGTACTCTTATTTTGATGAATAAAATACATGAGCAACACTGGGATCTTGATTGCTCAAACCACGTGTCTTATTTATCAACTAGTCAGCATCGTATACCACGAATACTATATTTTTCTCGTTTTCGTGCCACTAACAGGGAGCACGATGCTTCGCTACCCAGGTTCTTGCGGCGCTTCACCTCAGTGTCGCTCCTGGTATACATCTTGACCTGCTCAGTGGAGTGTTACCAAAAACTGAAGAACTACCACAAGGCAGTGGAGCAGCTGCAGGAACTGTTGGCTCAAACAACACACCTGCAAGACTACCGTGGTCGCTGGTACGACAGACTGGCCCTCAACCTGGAGATGCACTTGAAGAAACCAGCACAGGTGAAAATGAATATGATAATGGTATACAATGCTGACAAGCTGATAAGACACACGTGCAACAGTTAGGTATCTTTATTCTGAAACATTTCACTTACACAGTAGGCTTCTTCAGTCGATTACAGAGGAGGCAGCAGAAGCAGTACAAATGTAAAGACGATGTAATCAGTCCATCACCCTTGAAGATGTAGTTTTGAGATGGTCAGTTCAATGATGAGAAGTTTCAATTACTCCGATATGGAAAACGTGAGGAAATTAAAATCTCATCGGAGTATAAAACAAATTCCAACCACACAATAGAGCGAAAAACTAACGTCAAAGACCTGGGAGTGATCATGACAGAGGATCTTACCTTCAAGGACCATAACACTGTAGCAATCGCATCTGCCAGAAAAATGACAGGATGGATAATGAGAACCTTCAAAACCAGGGATGCCAAGCCTATGTTGACACTTTTCAGGTCGCTTGTTCTATCTAGGCTGGAATATTGCTGCACACTAACTGCACCTTTCAAGGCAGGTGAAATTGCTGACCTAGAAAATGTACAGAGAACCTTCATGGCACGCATAACTGCAATAAACCACCTCAATTACTGGGAACGCTTGAAGTTCCTAAACCTGTACTCCCTGGAACGCAGGCGGGAGAGATACATTATCATATACACTTGGAAAATCCTAGAGGGATTAGTACCAAACTTGCACACGAGTGTCACTCCCTACGAAAGCAAAAGACTCGGCAGACGATGTAACATCCCCCAATGAAAAGCAGGGGTGCCACTAGCACGTTGAGAGACAACACAATAAGTGTCAGGGGCCCAAGACTGTTCAACTGCCTCCCAGCATACATAAGGGGGATTACCAATAGACCCCTGGCTGTCTTCAAGCAGACACTGGACAGGCACCTAAAGTCGGTGCCTGACCAGCCAGGCTGTGGTTCGTACGTTGGACTGCGTGCGGCCAGCAGTAACAGCCTGGTTGATCAGGCTCTGATCCAACATGAGGCCTGGTCACAGACCGGGCCGCAGGGGTGTTGACCCCTGGAACTCTCTCCAGGTAAACTCCCTCAGCCTGGAGAAGAGTTTTGCTCCATAGTCTGGAACAATGTTTCAGACTGGTCAGTCCCTCAGCCTAGAGAAGAGTTTTGCTCCAGACTATGGTCAGTCTCTCAGCCTAGAGGGACTGACCACCTTAAAACTTTGTCTTCAAGAGTGATGGACTGATTACATCGTCTTCACATCTGTACTGCTTCTGCTGCCTCCTGTGTACTCGACGACAAAGCCTACTGTGCAAGCTAAACATTTTAGAATAAGTATACCTAACTGCTTCTCATGTGTCTTGCTTATCAGGTGAAAATGAGCTTAAACTTTAGTGAATATTGTAGTTGTCACCATTTCTCCTGTTTCATTCACCATCATTATTGTTTCCTCACTAGTTACTTTCATGGTGACCCATGTTAGTTTATCACTTTGTGTCAGTTTCCCTTCTTTATTCATAATCATTATCATCATCATTGTCATCATTATTATTATTTCTGCACTTGCAACTTTCATTTTGATAAAAATATTGTAAATAAATAGTTTAAGGATAACACAGACAATACAATTATTATTTCATTGCAGGTTACATGGGTATTGGAAGTTACAATGTAAATTGAGTGCAAGGAGAGCCACTGACATGCCATGGCATTAGGGGCAGCTTATTCTAGTCCTTAAAAACTATGTACTTAATATTAGAGAAATTTATTGAGTTTATTCTAGTTAAAAATTATTTTCAAAATTACAATATGATGAAATTTTACTGTTTAAATTATTATATAATGATATTAGATCTTAGATTGTTACAGGTGTTAAGATTCTTGAATGATAATATGGAATTGAGATTATCTTAAGGAAAATAACATTGAGCATTTTTGACATTAACTTATAATATGAGTAGAGGGTAACATAATAGTAACATATTATTAAAAATTGAGATTATCGTATAGGAAAGTAACAATGAGCATTTTTCAAAGTAGTTTATAGCATGATCATTTAGGTTTGGGTGAGTAGGTGGTTTTGAGTTGAGTCTTAAATTGATTTTCAGACAAGATTATCTTAATATTTACTGGTAATGAATTCCAGATTCTGGGGCCCTTTATGTGCATAGAATTTTTACATAGGTTGATATGAACACGGGGTATATCAAAAAGTGATCTGTGTCGTGTGTTGTGGTCATGGGTCCTATTAAAGTTGGTGAGGAGAGTTTTGAGCAGAGGGTTTATATTAGAGTGTAAAGTTTTATATATGTAGTAGGCACAAGAGTAAGTATGAATGTTCTTTACGGTGAGTAGTTTGAGACTTTTGAATATTGGTGGAGTATGCTGTCTAGAGTGGGAATTTGTTATCATTCTGACTGCGGCCTTTTGTTGTGTTATGAGTGGTCTAAGGTGATTTAACGTTGTTGATCCCCATGCACAGATTCCATAGGTGAGATACGGGTAGATAAGTGAATGATAGAGTGCAAGGAGAGCTGATTGAGGTACATAATAGCGTATCTTTGATAATATGCCTACTGTCTTGAGATTTTCTTGGAAATTTGTTGTATATGTGTTTGGAATTTAAGGCTACTGTCAAGGTGGATTCCTAGGAATTTTCCCTCTGTGAGTCTTGTGATGGGTGTACCATTAAGTGTTATGTTAAGTGGAACATTTGTGACTTTGCTTCCAAACTGTATGAAGTAGGTCTTGTCAGTATTGAGAGTAAGCTTGTTAGTCGTCATCCATGTTGATATTTTCTGTAATTCGGCATTAACAGTGTTGGCCAGTATAACTGGATTTGGGTGAGAGAAGACATATGTTGTGTCATCTGCAAATAAAATGGGTTTGAGTAGTTGTGATGCATTCGGTAGGTCATTTATGTAAATGAGGAATAGGAGTGGCCCCAGGACACTTCCTTGAGGGACTCCGATTGTAATTGGTTGTGTGGAAGAGTTCTCTCCATTTGTGTACACGTATTGGCTTCTGTTGGTGAGGTATGATTTTAGGTAGTTGAGTGGGTGCCCCCTTATACCATAGTGTGCTAATTTTGTGAGCAGTAAATCATGGTCGACTGTATCAAAAGCTTTGCGGAGATCAATGAAGATTCCCAGTGGGACTTCTTTTTCTCAAGTGCTGTATATATTAACTCCAACATGTGTGTAATAGCATCGTTTGTGCTCTTGTTTGTCCTGAATCCAAATTGACAGGGGTTGAGTACATTGTGTGAGACGAGGTAGGAATAGATTTGTCTATGAATTAATTTTTCAAAGATTTTAGAAAGCAATGGTAAATTAGAAATTGGTCTATAATTATTCAGGTCTGTTTGATCACCTCCTTTGTGGATCGGGGTGACCCTAGCTATTTTGAGAATTGATGGAAAGGTAGAGGCTTCAATGGATTTATTGAATAGTGTTGCTATGATTGGTGACAGTACCTGTGAAGCTTTTTGTACATAAAAGTTGGTAGGCTGTTTATGTCTCCTGCCTTGTTTTTAAGGGTGTTGATTATGAGCGAGACTTCAATTGGGTTGGTAGGAGCTAGGAATAGCGTATTAGGGTAGGTGTTTGTGAGGTAGTCTGTTGGACGGGTGTTTGAGCTTGGGATTTTACTCGCTAGATTCTTTCCTATGGTGGAGAAGAAAACATTAAGTCTGTTTGCTGTCTCAGTAGGTGAGAGTAGGGGTTCATCTGCTCTTGATAATTTGATGGTGTTGTTTTTCGCTATCTTATTATTTCCTAGAATTGCAGATAGGGTCTTCCAGGTCTTTTTCATATCACCTTTTATGTTCTGGAGTCTGTTCTCATAATACAATTTTTTTGATCTCCTTATCAGGCTGGTAAGGGTTGATGAGTAGCGTTTGGATTGTTCTCTGGTTATTAGACCCCTTCTGTATTGTTTTTCATATTGGTGCCTTTTGTTAATGGATTTAAGGATGCTGGGTGTTAGCCAGGGATTGTTAAGTCTCTTAGCTGTGATCTGTTTAGTTTTTTAGGGCAATGTTTGTTATAGAGGTGGTGGGTTTTGTTAAGGAAATTCTTGATGCATTCATTAGTATCTGTATATGTTTCTAACTCATTATGCCAGTCAATGTTAATCATAGCTGTTATAAAGTTATTTACAGCTGACTCATTATGTAGTCTGAAGGTAACTTTTGTAATATCTAGGGGCAATTTACCAAGATTAGTTATGAGAAAGGTCGGATAGTGGTCTGTGGTGTTGTCTGTGATGATGCCTGATTTTAGAGGGGCTATAGTATTAGTCCAGATGTGGTCTAGTAGTGAGGTACTAGTCTCGGAGATTCTTGTAGGTTTTGATATTGTTGGTAGTAACAAGCAGTTGCTCATAGTGTTTGTGAATTCTGTTACTTGTGGGTCCTGGTCATATAAGTTATTATATAATACAGTAAATAGCTACTGTATTATAAGTTATGATATAATACAGTAAATAACTACTGTATTATAAGTTTTATAATACTATTATAAGTTTTATAATACTAGGTCAGTAAACATACATTAAGATCTCATTGATAGTAAGGTATTATTAAAGAAAGTCAACCATTTGATGATAATAATAATAGTAATAATAATAATACTTACAGTGGAACCTCGGTTTTCGTATTCCCTAGTTTGTATGTAAAACTATAGCTATTCTCTATAAAATGTATTTTTTGTTGATATTTTTGGGTGTCTGGAACGGATTAATTGGATTTACATTATTTCTTATGGGAAATATTAACAAAAAATACATTTTATAGAGAATTACTATAGTTTTACATACAAACTAGGGCATACAAAAACCGAGGTTCCACTATAATAATAATAATAATAATAATAATCAGACTGAAAGATGACTGGGAATGTTGTAGTTGAGAAGATGACTCAAGTAGTGATATCTGGTATAAAATGGGGCCTGCCTGTTCCATTTTATATTTTCTTGTTTCTTTGTATGGATTCTGATGTTTTGATGTAGTTGTCATGGCTACATCAAACACTTCATGATATATGTAGAATTGTTGTTGCCTTCTTATCTATAGCTACAGATGTGGTCTGATAGTGTTTAATTATCCACTTTGTCCATTATGCTGCAGGCTGTTGAGGTAATTAGCAAAGCCCTGAGTGATCCTGAGGTGAGGAAAGGTCACCGTCTCTCACTGAGCATAAGAGCTGAGCGCATGGCAGCGTCTGCACGATACAAGAGCTTCATTCCTGCCATAACAGAGATGCCTCTCATGAAGCCTGTAGAAGCCCCCAAAGTTGTTATAGAGGGTCGTAGTCTTCCTGCGTAAGTTTTACAGCAGCTACCAGTGCGTATATAATATTGTTATATAAGGATGTATTCTCTCTATGTATGTTTTACAGCAGCTACCAGTGCATGTATAATATTGTTATAGAAGGATGTATTCTCTCTACGCATGTTTTACAGCAGCTACCAGTGCATGTATAATATTGTTATAGAAGGATGTATTCTCCCTGCATATGTTTTATAGCAGCTAGCTGTGTGTATAATATTCTTATGAAAGAATGTAGTTTTCCTGTGTAAGTTTTAAAGCTGCCAGCAGTGTATATAATATTTTGTAGAGTGTTGTGATCCTCCTGCGTAAGTTTTACACCAGCTAGCAGTGTGTATAATATTGTTATACAGTGTTAAGTTTAAGGGGCAGTATGACATGTCAATTTTTTTTTTTCTGTTCGTCAAATTTCTTTCATTTTTTTTTTTACACATAGAAGTGTTCACTCAGTATGTTTTAAAAAAATATTCAATAAGATAGTCCAAACAACAACTGAAAAAAAAAATATTTACTGAAAATTTCATGTCAGGATGTTTGGCAGGATCCGGAACCTATATGTCACTACGTAAGGTTGTTTTGGGACTTGGTACCGAAAGAACAATGCTAATACGATTTTTTGAGAATGCACTTTCCTGTAAACATCTTATCTTTATTCCACAAAAAAAATAAAGCATGTAACTGTTTGAATGTTGAAAAAAAATCTGCCCTTTACTCCCAAATAAATCCCAAAATATTTGGAATATTTCCAAAAGTGCGTTCTTAAAAAAAAGAACAACATTATTTTTACCATTCCTGTGAATATTATTTCATTTAATCAAACAGTAAAAACTCCACAAAGTAAAATAAGTCAATAACTTACTTCCGAGATATTCGCCTGGAAAGCGCCTGGAGCGGCGCCGGCCACCCGCCTCGGGAATTTTTTTTTTTTTTTCGAGAAAATCACTTGTTTCAATGTTTTCCTTGTAAAACTAATGTTTTAGTATAGTTAGCCTCTAAAACACCGTTTTCTCTTACTCACAGGCCAAAGAACACGTTATTGGAAGGGGAATCATTTTTATACCCATATTGCTGATAGAGACCGCGCTATATTAGGGCTCATTTTTATTCATGCTGGAGCATATAACATGTTTATATGTTATTTATAGTGTTTATTATTTTATATTAGATCAATTGTGATAGATAAATAAGCCGTAGAATTGATATTAGCATAATAATGAAATAATATATGGTGCCTCTCAGAGCGGGAATTCTGCTGACGTCAGCAAATATTCCCAGATCATTCCTGATTGGCTGGTAGACTACGTATAAGCTCCGCCCACTCTCATATGATGCCAAATCATAAATTACACCATTAGAATGAATAATACACGAAACAGTAAAGAAAAAAATGGAAAAAAATTCTAAAAATATACGGGCTGGAACAGGCGAGCTGCGCACTTCGCCGTCACCATACATGATATAAATGACTATAATTCCTTGTAGAAACGTCGTATTACATTGATTCTTGTACCATTGTGTAGCCAGAGAGTTAAGCTATTTTTCTATAAGATTAACTCAATTTTCATAATTTTTCGATTTTTTTCGCTCGCGCTCGGAAACATGTCTGGCTCCCCCTTAATATCTTTATTATGCACCGCATACCCATCCTGTGGGCGGTAGTCAAAATATTACAGAGGTACATAATTGGTCCATTGACTGGACTCCAAAGTTTTGATAGCTGAACAAGTTACAGCGGTAATGAACTAGATCTGGTCACAATTATGACCAAGTTTCAAAGGTAATGAGTTCCAGGTAGAGCTGGTCACACTCATGACAAGTTACAGAGGTAATGAGCTCCAGGTAGAGCTGGTCACAAGTTACAAAGGTAATGAGCTCCAGATAGAGCTGGTCACAATCATGACAGTTACAAAGGTAATGAATCATAATCACATCATACATAGTTACAATCATGAACAAATTACAGAGTAATGAGGAACAAACATTCTAGGGAATGCATCCATTGTCCCCAACAACAGATGTTGCAAGGTGCCTGTCCCTCTTCGGCAGGACAGCCAGACAGCCATTGCAAACAGCAGCAGGTTGCACCAGGATCTGCTGCTTGCAGGAGCACCATCGACCCTCCCCAAGAGGTCCAAGAGGTCAGCGACTTCGCTAGCAGCCCGAGGGAGAGCTGCCCTGGGGACGTGTCAATGTCCTGGTGGACGCCAAGTTGATTGCAGATCCCAGGCCCTCTTGTCTGCTGGGAGGGGCTGTTGGTTGTTCCCACCTGGAGCCCTCCGGGTGCCCAGACATCCACCGTGTGCACGGATGTTGAAGCTTGATGAACTGAGTACACACTGCCTGTGGCACACTTGACAGCTGCCTCGCGGTCGAACTCCACGGCGCTGCCTCTGCAGTGGAGGTTCCCGTGAGCCCGGCACACCCTGTGCCATCGCTGACATTGTGGGCTGGGAGGGAAAAACCTACAGTTGGGGTGGCGCTGGGAGTGGGGTGGGTGAGGCGGGAGGGTTGAATGGTTGAGGCGCAGGGGTGAGGGGTTATGAGAGGGTCACTATTTACCAAACATGGGGCAGCCCGGGGAGGGGGGTGAACAGCACTGGGCATCTTGAAGTGGCTCCCCAAAACAATGTTCCCTTTATTTTCACCCACACAACCTGCCCCCTCCCCCCCTGCTGTGTGGGGGAGGGAGACACTGACTGCTCCTGCCTGACTTGGATACCCTCAGCCCCACACATCTCACAAACTGATTAACACTTCCACTATTTACGCTGAAACGATGCACTGGGATGTCCTCTCGCTGCTCTGGAATCTTCCCAGAGCATTCACACTGAGTCCTGTTCAGTCATGCTGTGGTCAGCCTCTTTGATCAGGAGCTATCCTTGATAATCCAGGAGCTAGCTCGCCAAACACCCTGCCGCGTCGGCTGAGAGAGTGCGAATGTTATACAGTGGACCCCCGGATTATGTGATTAATCTGTTCCAGAGGGCTTAACTTAATCCGAATCTATTTTCCCCATAAGAAATAATGGAAATTCAATTAATTCGTTCCAGACATCCAAAAGTATTAAAATAAATATTGTTTACACATTAACTTACACAGTACATGTATATATAAATTACCACTTATAAATAAAACAGTATAGTAACTTAACACTTACCTTTATTGAAGAGTTGTTGATGTGTGGAAGATGGAAGGAGGGGGGAGGAAGGAGTAGTATGCTAGTGTTTGGAAGGGAAATCCCCTTCCATTAACACTGCAGGTACCAAGTTCTTTTCTGGGGTTACTGGCCTTTTTCTTTTAATGCCACTAGGACCAGATTGAGAGTCACTGGACCCCTCTCTAACCAAAAATCTGTCCAGGGAGCTCTGTGTCTGGTGTTTCTTTAAAACATCCCTGAAATGGGACACCACATTGTCATTGTACATGTTGCCAGCATGGCCTGCAACAGCTGTGTTAGGGTGAAAATCATCCATAAAGCCTTGCACATCAGTCCATTTGGCACAGATCTCCATAATCCTTGAAGAAGGCACCATCTTCCATCTCTTTCCTCCTCCTCCTCCTCCTCCTCTGGACCATTTTCCTGAACTGTGGTCTGTTGCTGTTGCAGATGAAGGTCTTGCAGATCTGTAGTGGTTATCTCTTCATTTTCCTCCTCCACCAACTCTTCCACATCCTCGCTACTAACATCCAACCCCATGGACTTTCCCAGTGCCACAATTGCTTCCACAACAGGCTCAGGGTCAGGGTCCTAAGGCTCATCCCCAAAACCTTCAAAATCCCTCTCTGGGACACAGTCTAGCCACAATTTTCTCCAGGCAGAGTTCAAAGTCCTGGTAGTCACTCCCTCCCAAGCCTTACCTATAAGATTTATGCAATGGAGGATACTGAAATGATCTTTCCAAAAGTCACACTGGGATTTTCAGAGTGATACACCAGTAAAGGCTTCACTTTAAAATCACCACTAGCATTACTACACAACATAAGAGTTAGCCTGTCTTTCATAGGCTTGTGTCCTGGCAGTGCCTTTTCCTTCTGTGTAATGTAGGTCCTGTTTGACATTTTCTTCCAAAACAGGCCTGTTTCGTCACAAACACTTGTTCAGGTTTAAATCCTTCAGCCTTTACATAGCTTTGAAATTTCTGTACGTATTTTTCAGCCGCACTTTTGTCTGAACTGGCTGCCTCACCATGCCTTATCACACTATGTATGCCACTACGCTTCTTAAATCTGTCAAACCAGCCTTTGCTGGCTTTAAATTCGCTCACTTCAGCACTCGTTGCAGGCATTTTCTTGACGAGATCATCATGCAACTGCCTTGCTTTTTCAGATATTATTGCCTGCGTAACACTATCTCCTGCTAATTGTTTCTCGTTGATCCACACCAACAACAAAGTTTCCACTTCTTCCAGTACTTGCGATCTCTGTTTTGTGATCATATTTGCACCTTTCGCAACAACAGCTTCCTTGATTTTATTTCCCTTGGCCACAATGGTACCGATGGTTGAATAGGGTTTGCCATACAGCCTGGCCAGCTCAGCCACACGCACTCCACTTTCATATTGTGCTATTATCTCCTTCAGTTCTACTATATTTCTCAGCCTCTTTACCACAGGGCTGGCACTAGGAGCTTTCTTTGGACCCATGGTGGCTTATTTAGCAGTTGCAAGCACTAAAAACAGTGGAATAATGACAAAATGTATGGTATGAATGCATGGGTGGCGCTCACTCGCTGGTAAACAATGGCACACTGACTCTGGATGGAGCGTTGTGCCGTCCCAGGGCACGTGTACTCGTCTAGGACGAATTATGTATTCCGAGCAGATCATCGTATACCGAACCAATATTTTTACGGAAAAAGGTATCGTTTTCCGAATTTAACGTAATTCGACGCCAACGTAATCTGGGGGTCCACTGTAGAGAGTTGTAGTCTTTCTGTGTATCTAAGAGCCACAGAAGTGTCTATAATATTGTTATATTTTTCTTGCATAAGTGTCAAAGCTGGCAGTAGGGTGTTACAGTGGACCCCCGGTGTTTGTCCTGCTCCAAACTTGCCCTTTTATGTAAGTGTATTTTTTTAAATGCTTTTGTAAGTGTATTTTTGGGAGTCTAAAAGGACTAGTCTACTTTACATTATTCCTTATGGGGATAAATTCGTTTGGTAATGGCACTTGAACAGCATTCTGGAACGAAAAAATCACGAAAACCGGGGGTCCACTGTATATTTTTAGAGCTGTCCCGTGCCAGTAGGGTGTGTTATATTTTTAGAGCTGTCACGTGCCAGTAGGGTGTGTTATATTTTTAGAGCTGTCCCGTGCCAGTAATGGGTGTTATATTGAGCTAAATGCCAAGATAAAGTACATATAACTGAGTGTTATGCTGTTCACACAGGATGAATTCTATTTATATTAATTATATGATGTTAGATCTATCTTCTTTGTGAACCACTCAGTCTTTTTACCATCACAACTCTGCCTGCATCCCGGCACATCCCTCCTTTGAAAGACAGGCAGTAAGCCAACATAGTAAATCAAAGAAATAGACAGACAGTAATTCTTTATTAAAAAGGCCATTCTCTCAATGAGAGTACAGTGGTACCCATAGTTTCGTACAGCTCCCAACTTGAACAATCATGTAAGTGTATTATTGTAAGTGCTTTTGTAAGTGTATTTTTGGGGGTCTGAAACGGACTAATCTAATTTACATTATTCCTTATGGGAACAAATTCGTTCGGTAACGGCACTTGAACAGCCTTCTGGAACGAATTATGGCCGAAACTCGGGGTACCACTGTATTATTAAGTTACATCCTCCAGACTGCAACATCTTCAGACGAGGATGTTGCAATCTGGAGGGCCATCTGAACTGTGATGCCTGCATGCTTCTGGCAAGACAGTGGTTGAAAGAGTAACGATAAATGTGTTTACTCTTTTTGTTTCGTGTCGCCCTACCTCAGCAGGAGACGGCCGATGTGTTAAAAAACACAAATAGAAAATTAGGAATGCCCTTTTTATAAGGCAGCAGTCAGGTGGTAAGAGGAAGGTTTGGTCAGGTGACAGGGAGATACAGGTCAGGTCTTAGTTCTGGGGTGAATAATGCAGTGCTGACATAATTATGTGAGGGAGTTGTAAGTGACACTCAGTAAGTTAAAGGACCTGAGTGTCTGTGAGAATAGATTTCCATGGAAGAGTGTTATAGAATGGTATAGGTCATATGTTTTGTAGTGGGCATGGCCCTAGGGTTACACTTCATAGTGTCTGACACCTGAATGGTGGCAGTCTTGATAGAGACACTCTAGCCTGACACCTGTATGGTGACAGTCTTGAGAGACACACACACACACTAGCCTGACACCTGTATGGTGACAGTCTTGAGGAGAGAGAGAGAGAGAGAGAGACACTAGCCTGACACCTGTATGGTGGCAGTCTTGAGAGAGAGAGAGACACACACACACTAGCCTGACACCTGTATGGTGACAGTCTTGAGAGAGAGAGACACACACAAACTAGCCTGACACCTGTATGGTGACAGTCTTGAGAGAGAGAGAGACACACACACTAGCCTGACACCTGTATGGTGACAGTCTTGAGAGAGACACACACACATACTAGCCTGACACCTGTATGGTGGCAGTCTTGAGACACTGTGGTGACAGCCTTGAGATATTCTTACCTTCACCTTGTTATTACCTTCACCTTGTTATTACCTTCACCTTGTTATTACCTTCACCTAGTTATTTCCTTCACCTTGTTATTTCCTTCACCTTGTTATGACTTTCACCTTGTTATTACTTTCACCTTGTTATTACCTTCACCTTGTTATTACCTTCACCTTGTTATTACCTTCACCTTGTTATTACCTTCACCTTGTTATTACCTTCACCTTGTTATTACCTTCACCTTGTTATTACCTTCACCTTGTTATTACCTTCACCTTGTTATTACCTTCACCTTGATATTACCTTCACCTTGTTATTACCTTCACCTTGTTATTACCATCACCTTGTTATTACTTTCACCTTGTTATTACTTTCACCTTGTTATTACCTTCACCTTGTTATTACCTTCACCTTGTTATTACCTTCACCTTGTTATTACTTTCACCTTGTTATTACCTTCACCTTCTTATTACTTTCACCTTGTTATTACCTACACCTTGTTATTACCTTCATCTTGTTATTACCTTCACCTTGTTATTACTTTCACCTTGTTATTACTTTCACCTTGTTATTACTTTCACATTGTTATTACTTTCACCTTGTTATTTCCTTCACCTTGATATTACCTTTACCTTGTTGTTACCTTCACCTTGTGATTACCTTCACCTTGTTATTACCTTCACCTTGTTATTACCTTCACCTTGTTATTACCTTCACCTTGTTATTACCTTCACCTTGTTATTACTTTCACCTTGTTATTACTTTCACCTTGTTATTTCCTTCACCTTGTTATTTCCTTCACCTTGTTATTACCTTCACCTTGTTATTGAATTCACCTTGTTATTGAATTCACCTTGTTGTTACCTTCACCTTGTTATTACCTTCACCTTGTTATTACCTTCACCTTGTTATTACCTTCACCTTGTTATTACCTTCACCTTGCTATTACCGTCACCTTGTTATTACTTTCACCTTGTTATTACTTTCACCTTGTTATTACCTTCACCTTGTTATTACCTTCACCTTGTTATTACTTTCACCTTGTTATTACCTTCACCTTGTTATTACTTTCACCTTGTTATTACTTTCACCTTGTTATTTCCTTCACCTTGTTATTACCTTCACCTTGTTATTACCTTCACCTTGTTATTACCTTCACCTTGTTATTACCTTCACCTTGTTATTACCTTCACCTTGTTATTACCTTCACCTCTTATTACTTTCACCTTGTTATTACCTTTACCTGTTATTACCTTCACCTTGTTATTACCTTCACCTTGGTATTACCTTCACCTTGTTATTACCTTCACCTTGTTATTACCTTCACCTTGTTATTACCTTCACCTTGATATTACTTTCACCTTGTTATTACTTTCACCTTGTTATTACCTTCACCTTGTTATTACCTTCACCTTGATATTACTTTCACCTTGTTATTACTTTCACCTTGTTATTTCCTTCACCTTGTTATTACCTTCACCTTTTTATTACCTTCACCTTCACCTTGTTATTACCTTCACCTTGTTATTACCTTCGCCTTGTTATTACCTTCACCTTGTTATTACCTTCACCTTGTTATTACCTTCACCTTGTTATTACCTTCACCTTGTGATTACCTTCTCCTTGTTATTACCTTCACCTTGTTATTACCTTCACCTTGTTATTACCTTCACCTTGTTATTACCTTCACCTTGATATTACTTTCACCTTGTTATTACCTTCACCTTGTTATTACCTTCACCTTGTTATTACCTTCACCTTGATATTACTTTCACCTTGTTATTACTTTCACCTTGTTATTACACACACAACCCGCACATATAAAAGAGAGGAGCTTACGACGACGTTTCGGCCCGACTTGGACCATTTACAAAGTCACACTAACACAGAGACAGAGGAGGGATTATAGGCAGGCAGACAGGAGGGTCAAGAGGTGGAAATGTAGGAGTAGTGGTA
The DNA here is from genome assembly GCA_009830355.1 of Cherax destructor. Classification (NCBI taxonomy): domain Eukaryota; kingdom Metazoa; phylum Arthropoda; class Malacostraca; order Decapoda; family Parastacidae; genus Cherax; species Cherax destructor. The sequence goes on along the minus strand of WNWK01005169.1, from coordinate 5,154 downwards.
GTAGTGTAGTAGAAAGGTGTAGTAAAAGTAGTAGAGTAACAGTCATGGGAGGGCATGCGAGGCTAGCGGCCCAAGGGAGTCGGAGGGAAGAAAGCGAAAATGAAGGAAAATACAAGGCAAAAGAAAGAACAGGGTTTTCCTTTCTTTCTGTTCTTTCTTTTGCCTTGTATTTTCCTTCATTTTTCGCTTTTCTTCCTCTCGTACCCCTTGCGGGCCGCTAGCCTCATAGCAGTGCTCCTTCCCATATGACTGTCTACTCTACTACCTTACTACTACCTTACTACTACCACTACTACCACTACTCTACATTTCCCACTCTCTGTACCCTCCCTGTCTGCCTGCCTATAAATACCCTTCCTCTGTCTCTGTGTGTTAGTGTGACTTTGTAAATGGTCCAGTCGGCCAAAGTCGTCGTGAAGCTCTCTCTTTATATGTGCGTTGTGTGTGTATTGTTCCAGTCACGGTATTGTGCCTTTTTTGTTACTTGTTATTACCTTCACCTTCACCTTATTACCTTCACCTTGTTATTACCTTCACCTTGTTATTACCTTCACCTTGTGATTACCTTCACCTTGTTATTACTTTCACCTTGTGATTACCGTCACCTTGTTTTTACCTTCACTTTGTTCATTAGATCACAATGATTGTTTTTCTAGGATTCTAAAAATAACATACAATTAACACACAACAATAATAGACAAATCTGGACTTAACAGCCTTATGTTTTCTAGATGCTGTCCAGCAATGGATTTTGTCCATTACATATGAAATCCACATAATTCTTAAATTTATACATTTATAATCCCTCTTTACCTGCCATAACTGATTATTCAACATTATTGCCACTCCTTCTTTAGCTCTAACTCTATTTGAAACCCCTGACCTAATCCCATTTATTTCTCCCCGCTGAAACTCTCCTACCCCCTTCAGCTTTGTCTCACTTAAAGCCAGGACATCCAGCTTCTTTCCATTCCTAACATCTACAATCATCTCTTTCTTATCATTCACACAACATCCACGCACATTCAAACATCCCACTTTGACGGTTTTCTTTTTTTTTTCTTTTTAGTAAATCTAAGTTGAGGTTTTCACTATTTATTATTTCATTTATTTTGTAATATTAAATAAGTACATATTTGAATGAGAACATATAGGTGTTTTATGCAGCAGGTATGTTTATCCACATTGAATAACTCGAAGTCACTGTCAACAGAGATATTCCTGGATATAAAAGATCTTTCATTCGTCAAGATTCTGACCGTCATGCTGGGGACGGTGAAGTGACGGTGTGCTCGGTGGAGGAACTGGCTCTTGGACATTACAAGCAGCTGGGATATTCTGAAGGTAAGGTGTAGTTCAGTCACACATGTGTGTCTTGTTGACACTTGTAGTTATGGTAGAGACTGTGTGTGTGTGTGTGTGTATATATGTACAGTGGTCCCTCGGTTTTCGTGCATCTCCAAACTCGAACATTTATGTAAGTGTATTTTCGTAAGTGCTGTTGCAAGTGTATTTTTTGGGAGTCTGAAATAGACTAACCTATGTGACAATATTTCATAAGGAAGTAAATTCGTTCGGTAATGGCACTTGAGCAGCATTCTGGAACGAATTTTCGGCAAAAACTGAGGGACCACTGTATATGAAAAGTTGCAAAGGTTAGTGAACGAGTTTGGGAGGGTGTGTAAAGGAAGAAAGTTGAAAGTGAACATAAGTAAGATTAAGGTGATGAGGGTATCAAACTATTTAAATAAAGAAAAATTAGATATCACATTGGAGAGAGGGATTATGGAAGAAGTAAATGTTTTAAGATACAGTGGACCCTCGCTATTCGAACATTCTTCATTTCAGAATGCTGTTCAAGTGCTGTTACCAAACGAATTTGTTCCCATAAGGAATGATGAAAATTAGATTAGTCCATTTCAGACCCCCAAAAATACACTTATAAAAGCACTTACAATAATAAACTTACATAAAAGGGCGAGTTTGGAGTGTTCGAATAGCAAGGGTCCACTGTATTTGGGAGTTGACTTGTCAGCAGATGGGTTTATGAAGGATAAGGTTAACCATAGAATTGATGAAGGAAAAAAGGTGAGTGGTGCATTGAGGTGTCTATGGAGACAAAAAACGTTATCCATGGAGGCAAAGAAGGGAATGTACGAAAGTATAGTGGTACCAACACTCTTATATGGGTGTGAAGCATGGGTTGCAAATGCTGCAGCGAGGAGGAGGCTGAAGGCAGTGGAGATGTCCTGTCTAAGGGCAATGTGTGGTGTAAATATTATGCAGAAAATTCGGAGTGTGGAAATTAGGAGGAGGTGTGGAGTTACTAAAAGTATTTGTCAGAGGGCTGAAGAGGGGTTGTTGAGGTGGTTTGGTCATTTAGAGAGAATGGATCAAAGTAGAATGACTTGGAGAGCGTATAAATCTGTAGGGTAAGGAAGGCGGGGTAGGGGTCGTTCTCGAAAAGGTTGGAGGGAGGGGGTAAAGGAGGTTTTGTGGGCGAGGGGCTTGGACTTCCAGCAAGCATGTGTGACCGTGTTAGATAGGAGTGAATGGAGACGAATGGTTTTTGGGACCTGACGAGCTGTTGGAGTGTGAGCAGGGTAATATTTTGTGAAGGGATTCAGGGAAACCGGTTATTATAGATTTAGTCGGACTTGAGTCCTGGAAATGGGAAGTACAATGCCTGCACTTTAAAGGAGGGGTCTTTGATAGTGACAGTTGGGAGGGACTATATTCTCAGCTGTCATATCTGAGCACCTCTGCAAAGACAGTGATTATGTATGAGTGAGGTGAAAGTGTTGAATGATGATGAAAGTATTTTCTTTTTTGGGATTTTCTTTCTTTTTGGGTCACCCTGCCTCGGTGGGAGACGGCTGACTTGTTGAAAAAAAAATAATGTATTGCCGTTCAGTGGACCCCCACCTAACGAGCACCCCGGAAATCGTACAATTATGTAAGTATAATATTGTAAGTGCTTGTGGAAGTGTATTTTTGGAGGTCTGAAATGGGCTAACCTACGTGACATTATTTCTTAATTAAGGAAGTAAATTCGTTCGGTAATGGCACTTGAGCAGGCTTCTGGAAGGAATTTTGCTTGTTAGGCGGGGGTCCACTGTATATATATCTATATATATATATATATATATATATACAGTGGACCCCAGGTGTTCGTCCTGCTCCAAACTCGCCCTTTTATGTAAGTATATTTTTTTAGATGCTTTTGTAAGTGTATTTTTGGGGGTCTTAAATGACTAGTCTAATTTACATTATTCCTTATGGGAATAAATTTTTTGGTAATGGCACTTGAACAGCATTCTGGAACGAAAAAAATCACGAAAACCGGGGGTCCACTGTATATATATACAGTGGTACAGTGGACCCCTGAGTTTCAGTCACCTCGGAAATCGTACAATTATGTAAGTGTAATATTGTAAGTGCTTTTGTAAGTGTATTTTTGGGGGTCTGAAATGGACTAACCTACTTGACATTATTCCTTAAGGGAGTAAATTCGTTCGGTAATGGCACTTGAGCAGCCTTCTGGAATGAATTATGACCGAAACTCGGGGGTCCACTGTATATATTATAGAACAATAGTAATAAACAATTTTTTTTATTGTTGGTTGGTGTAAACAAGTTTTGTAAACAATATAATAATATTAACGTTTGTGTGATTATTGTGTTGCATACAACGAGTGTATATATATATATATATATATATATATATATATCCATGGAACAGAATTCTTCCTCCGTAAGCCATGCGTGTCGTAAAAGGCGACTAAAATGCCGGGAGCAAGGGGCTAGTAACCCCTTCTCCTGTATATATTACTAAATGTAAAAGGAGAAGCTTTCGTTTTTCCTTTTGGGCCACCCCACTTCAGTGGGAAATGGCCGACGTGTTGAAAAAAAAAAAAATATATATATATATATATAGATATACAGTGGTACCTCGAGTTATGATATTTTTTCATTCGAGAATGCTGTTCAAGTGCCATTACCAAACGAATTTATCCCCATAAGGAATAATGTAAAATAGACTAGTCCTTTTACACCCCCAAAAATATACTTACAAAAGCATTTAAAAAAATAAACTTACATAAAAGGGCGATTTTGGGGACCATCCTAACTCGAGGTACCACTGTGTATATATATATATATATATATATATATATATACACACACACACACACACACACACACACACACACACACACACACACACACACACACACACACACACACACACACACGCACACCCACCCACACACCCACACACACACACACACACACAGCTCTTGCTTGACGCACGGAGGGGCCGGGTTCAATTCCCGGTGGGGCAGAAACATTTCGAAGTGTTTCCTTACATACACATACACACACACATATATACAACAGGCCTAGTGTCTAATTGACATGTGCCTAGGACAAAATGGTAACTAACACACACACACACACACCACACACACACCACACACACCACACACACCACACACACCACACACTCCACACACACCACACACACCACACACTCCACACACAGTCACAAAGCAGTCACGCGCGTTTTGAGCTCCACTAAATTGGGTCGTATTGGGTGGTCCTAGGGGGAATCCGAGTGCAACAAACAGGCGTGGGCATAGGCTAAAGTGTCATACTCAGTTATAACCAAAAAGCAGGGAAATACGAGTGATCTCAGAGGAAAAAAACATAATAAATAGTGGACAGTGCCAGTGAGGGGAGACGGTGTTAGGCCTAACAGCGGTTGCCACACAGCAGGAAGTCGAGAATTTATCGTAGTGAACTATAATGCAGTGGGGAGCATATCTACTGGAGGCACCCAAGTAAGGGAGATAAGTGCAAGACAAGCAGTGAACAATACAGTGTTTGCATAAAGTGAGCCCAATAGAAGAGAAACGAAGAGGTACAGTACCCAGCAGTACCCAGCAGGGCGCCACACCAGGAGAATAACGACAATTCAGACCCAGCAGACATCGAATGTAATGTACAAAATACTAGTTGTGGTTTGCAGGTTTGCAGGTTTCTGGCCCTGAGTTGCTGAAGCTGTGGGACAAATCCCTGCTCGTAGGAGGTGAATTCATAGTATAGCTCATAGTTCGGAAGACAAGTCAGGGCGCAGGGCTACCAACCAAATGT
>WNWK01005168.1:45770-125535 GCA_009830355.1 Cherax destructor | reverse complement strand
AGCACCACCGCCAAGAACCTCAACGGAATGGGATGGACCACAGTACCCTTCCCCTACCTAGGAACCAGAATGCCTGTGGAGAGAATCCCACAGGTTGAAAATGGAAGGAAATAAGGGAGGGATGAGGAGGAGGAGGAGGAAGGAAAAAGGGAGGATGGGGAAGATGGGATAGGGGAGGGGGATTGGGGGTAATTAGGTTTGGTCTGAGGAAGAAGACCAAAAGGTCTAATTCCTCAGACCAAGAGCCTCTCCACCATGCCAAGGAACCCTCCTTGAAGAGGTTGCTATTTGTTGGGGCATCTGAACTGTAGTATGTACGCATCTCTGGCAAGACAAGTGATAGTGAACAATGGTGAAAGTTTCCTTTTCAGGTCACCCTACCTCAGTGGGAGACCGTCAGTGTATTTAAAACAGCCCTTTTTTCACTTGCCAGTGTATATAAAAGCCTAAAAACATATTTATGCTATCATTTATTAAGTACACAATAGCCCTAGGCCTAAAATAAAAAGATGCAAAAAAAAAAAAAAAAAAAAAAAAATGCTAATCTGTGTTTCATGGTAGGGCTACTTGCTGTTGAAGGTTGAGTTCACTACTGTGCTCACTGTTTGGCATGCCAAATCTAGCTTACAGCCTATCTCAACATTTGACATTATTATTATAATCAAAAAGAAGCTCTAACCCACAGGGGTCATACAGAACATTTGACATGCTTTTCTTACTAAGCTGGATTATTTCTAGCTTCTGATTTAGAGTAAGAGGCTTTTGCAACTCTTCTTTTCACTAGCATTAAACTTGGGCCATTGTACTGTAATTATTACAATAATACAGGTAAAAAGTATGAACGATTTTGAAAATTGCCAGAATACGACACCAAGACACAAAGTGCACATATGCTGTAAATGGATTGAGCAAGGTTAACAAAATGGCCCAAAAATAATAAACATGAATATATCTGAAAAGCACCGTATTAGCTAAGCACTCTACAGTGAACCACCTTAAAGCGAGGTATGCCTGTATATACGTATATCTCTACATATATGAACAAATACTTTTTACTAAAAGTGTTATTAAAATTCTTTGAATTTACCCTTAAAATTTATTTCTTGTATTAGTCTTTAGCAAAGATTTAAATTAGAAACACCATAAAATTATAAAAATTATGGAAGTTCTTAATGCTCTTATTATTATTAGAATAAAAGAAATAAAGAAAATATCTGCACTGGCTTAATATTGATGGGTTAATAATACAATATGTGGGAATTATTGGATTATCTACCCTCTTTTGTTAAAATCATACAGAATGCGAGGCAGAAGGTTGAGAAAAAATTAATAAATATAATTTCAAATGAATGCAATAAACAAATTTGAGTTGTGGATGCATTATAAAAAAGATATTAAGCATGTGTCATTAGTTTTGAAATGGATTTCAAGAAGAATATCATACATCAAGAATCATATATGAACATTCAGAATCCCACACTTTTCTCTGTAAAAAGCATGTAGGACTGAAAATTTTAAGAAAATATATATTTTTTCTTATTCAAATTGAAGCAGTAAATGTTTTAAAAATACAGAAAAATAGCTCCCCTTAATAATAAAGAGGAAATTCAGTGATGCCAAGGCATGAATGTACTATATTTTTAAGTACATCACATGTATCCGATGATATCTAATTGATTGAAACTAAAACAATGAAATAGAAAATAGTAGGTAAATAAAATTTAAATAAAATTTGGTGGAGACAATGGCAAGCTGCCGACAGTAACAGACACAACTGCAAAGACCTTTATTTACTTGTTTTACCCAACATTGGGCTTTTTCGAGTACATTACGTTAAAAAGCTTACAATGGAATTGTGTCTTAGTTAGGAAATTTTTTTTGATACAGTACTTGTAGAGTGATAGTTGAAAATAATCACATTTGAAAATGTATTAACAGATAAAATATAGAGCACCCCTTGCCCAAGACCTATAATAGTTTATACCAGTAGTTATTTGTGTTCTATTTGTGCACATTCTGCATTGATGATTACTATACAACAATACACTACATTTGTACAAATAAACATGAAATCTGAATTTTCTGCAAATCACTTCTGGGTTACAGAAATTAACTTAAATTTGGATACAGTATATTAAAATGTGTTTCCTACTTTTGAATACCTTTATGAAAATTTTTTTACCAATAAAATATTTTTGAAAATTAAACCATTAAAGGCTACTCAAATTGAATAGTTTATGGTACTTAAACTATAATTTTGTATATCTTCAATGGCATGCTGAGAGTTTCAATAGGCAAAAGGTATGCACTCTCTCTACTTGAGGTTTTGAATAGCAAATTCCTTTTCACACAGTGTAAAATCTATCACACATAGGAATGCCTCATCCATAGATATATTAGCAATGGTTATGCTACACATACACTTAAAAAGAAAGGAGTGGGGGATTTATGATAAAAAGACATGTGTTCATGTGGGTGGGGCATAGGCGTGGCACAAACTAAAATTTATAAAACATTGAGAGTTTAGTTTTGAAACCCATAAATTTGAGAACACAGTCCCTAGGACAAATTTAATCACCAAATATAAAAATTAGTATTCATCCAAAACAGTGAAATAATTATATTATAAAGTACAGTAAAAAGGAAGAAAATTCCTCAGGCTACTGAATGTTTGCTCACCAATAAACCATTAGAAATATTTTTCAAATTCTTTTTATGATTGTTTTTTATACTGTCAATAGAGCTTACTCATCTGGGAGTTAAAATGATAAGCAAAATTTTTTTTTTTTAGCAACATACAGAAATCTACTCAGGTTTTTACTTTGATACTTTAAGAAGCCCAACCAATTCTAAATGCAAGCATAATTTTAAATTAATGCATCTGGCCAATCCTTGTTACTTATTTACAGTGAACATAAAGGAAAAAAAAAAAAGATACCGATAATTTAAAACAAAATATATATTAATATGCAACGTATAATATGAATTACTTTTTAAAATAGCTTAAAATATGCATCACAAGAAAAAATAAAAAGGTATTTTGGCCATATCAGCAATAAGCAGACAGCTTCCCACTTTGCAAGAAATTACCTGAACAAAATCACAAATCCTTTTATTAATTTAATATTACTATGGTCATCATCACCAATCAATTGTGCTTGTGTTCACAGACACACACACACACACTCTCTCTCTTTGGCATCTCCACAGTTCAGGAGAATATCTCCACAATTCAGTAATGGAACATCTCTGTCACTGCTAACAAACCTTTGTTGTGTTACAACAACAATGAAAGACAAAATTGGTAAATTCTGTCTTCATCTTCACAAGAACTTACAAAACAAGTGAATACATATCTGCAAAAGCGATTTGTTACAATACAGTATATTAAATCCTTTATAAGTAAATAATCAACCAATTACTTATCAAAGGAGATTATATCATAACTTAAACATTAGTGGCAGGGGCACTGTTGTCAAGACCAGAGTATGAGTGTCTTTGGTTACTGTGAATGACGGGTGGCGTGGAGGCAGTAGCTACTGTGCCATCAACAGTAATCACAGTAGGGGAAGGCTGTTGGGGTGATGCTCGGGTATATACAGTCTCCTCTTCCTCTTCTGTGTGAGGTTGACATGTTGGAGGAACATTGATCTCGGCACTGACGGTAGTTACCTGAAAGATTTAACATGCCTGCTAATGAGTCTCAATTACCAAGTAGGAATCATTTTTTTTTTTTACAAATGAAATAAAATTACTCCTTTATGAGTAACACTGTTGCTTAATATTTTCCAAAAAGTGAAGATGCATTAGAGATGCAGTACTCAAATACAGAAATGTTATGATGCATGAAATTATTTTATCTTTAATTAAAGCCTTTAATTAATAACTAAGAAACATTCATTAGTTAAAAAGAATTAGAAAAACAAGTTTAAAAAAAATTAAGAGATAGCATGCATTATATAAGAGGGGGCTACAGCTAAGCATAAGTTTTCCTAACAACCATTACCACTTTTCAATTTACTTTCTTAGCAAATAATAAATGGCCAGCATTTTTTTCTGGCTACTTCTTAAATGTTCATTTTCCATTTCTCTTCAGAATTAATTATGAAAATAAAATAGTACAATACATTTAGTATTACAATCATTACCAAAGTTATTTGATAACTCAAAAATAATAATTTTAATGTTGCTACAGCTCATTTGTAAAGTACAAAAAATATTAGCACAGTGATCAGTTTCTTCATCAAGTAATCACATTTTCCACAAATTAATACATATGAATATTCCTCCCCCTTCCTTTGTTACATTACTGTACTAAAAAAAAAAAAAAAAGATTTTTTTGCTGAAGCTGGAATATGCATTTAGTTTATACATATGTCAACTTATAGGTAGTAGGTTGGTAGACAGCAACCACTCGGGTAGGTACTACCATCCTACCAAGTGAGTGTAAAAAGGAAGCATGTATTTTGTTTTACATGATGGTAGGATTACTGGTGTCTTTTTTCTGTCTCATAAACATGAAAGATTTCAGGTGCATCTTGCTACTTCTACTTACACTTAGGTCACACTACACATTCATGTACAAGCATATATATACACACACACCCCTCTGGGTTTTCTTCTATTTTCTTACTAGTTATTGTTCTTATTTCCTCTTATCTCCATGGGGAAGTGGAACAGAATTCTTCCTCCGTGAGCCATGAGTGTCGTAAGAGGCGACTAAAATGCCAGGAGCAAGGGGCTAGTAACCCCTTCGCCTGTATATATTACTAAATGTAAAAGGAGAAACTTTCGTTTTTCCTTTTGGGCCACCCTGCCTCGGTGGAAAACGGCCGACGTGTTGAAAGAAAGAAAGAAGTTCTTATTCTTATTGTTTTTCCTTTCATATCCATGGGGAAGTGGAATAAAAATCTTCAATGCTACCTAAGAAATAAGCTTTGATAATTCTATTTACTCATGTGCAATTCCCACTCAAATCCAAAAGTCAACTAAAATGCTGGAAACAATGGGGTAGTAACCCCTTTTCCCGTATAGCTTGCTAAAAAGAGAGAGAAGAAAACCGTCAAAGTTGGATGTTTCAATGTACAGTGGACCCCCGAGTTTCGTAAAAACTTCACTCCTGAAGTCTGCTCAAGTGCCATTACCGAACGAATTTACTCCCTTAAGGAAAAATGTCACGTAGGTTAGTCTATTTCAGACCCCCAAAAATACTTTTCCACAAGCACTTACAATATTATACTTACATAAATGTACGATTTCCGGGGTTTACGAAACTCGGGGGTCCACTGTACGTGGATGTTGTGCCAATGATAAGAAATGATTGTGGATGTTATGAAAGAAAAGAAGCTGGATGTCCTGCCTTTAAGTGAAACAAAGCTGAAGGGGATAGGAGAGTTTCAGTGGGGAGAAATAAATGGGATTAGGTCAGGGGTTTCTAATAGAGTTAGAGCCAAGCAAGGAGTAGCAATAATGTTGAAGGATAAGTTATGGCAGGAAAAGAGGGAATATAAATGTATAAATTCAAGGATTATGTGGAGTAAAGTAAGGGTAGGATGTGAACAGTGGGTTATAGTAAGTGTTTATGCACCTGGGGAAGAGCGAAGTGTGGACGAGAGAGAGAGATTTTGGGAAATGTTGAATGTGTACGTGGGAGTTTTGGAACCAAGTGAGAGAGTACTTATGGTTGGGAATCTTAATGCTAGAGTGGGTAAAAATGATGTGGAGGTAGTAGTAGGTAAATTTGGGGTGCCAGGGGTAAATGAAAATGGGGAGCCTTTAATTGAACTACGTATACATTTGTAGAAAGAGGTTTGGTAATAAGTAATACATATTTTATGAAAAAGAGGATAAATAAGTATACAAGGTATGATATAGCACATAATGAAAGTAGTTTGTTAGATTATGTATTGGTGGATAAAATGTTGATGGGTAGGGTTCAGGATGTACATGTTTATAGAGGGGCAACGGATAAATTGGATCATTATTTAGTTGTAGCTACAGTTAGAGTAAGAGGTAGATGGGACAAAAGGAAAATGGCAACAGCAAGTAAGAGAGAGGTGAAAGTGTATAAACTAAGAGAGGAGGAAGTTAGGGTGAGATATAAGCAACTATTGGCAGAAAGGTGGGCTAGTGCAAGTATGAGTAGTGGGGGGGTTGAAGAGAGTTGGGATAGTTTTAAAAATGCAGTATTAGAATGTGGGGCAGAAGTTTGTGGCTATAGGAGGGTGGGTGCAGGAGGAAAGAGGAGTGACTGGTGGAATGATGAAGTAAAGGGCATGATAAAAGAAAAAAAGGTAGCTTATGAGAGGTTTTTACAAAACAGAAGTGTTATAAGAAGAGCAGAATATGTGGAGAGTAAAAAAAAGGTGAAGAGAGTGGTGAAACTGCAAAAGGAGAGCAGATGAAAGAGTGGAAGAGGCACTGTCAAGAAATTTTGCTGAAAATAAGAAAATTTTTTGGAGTGAGATAAACAAGTTAAGAAAGCCTAGGGAACAAATGGATTTGTCAGTTAAAAACAGTAGGGGAGTTAGTAGATGGGGAGCTGGAGGTATTAAGTAAATGGTGGGAATACTTCGAGAAACTTTTAAATGTCGATGAAGAAAGGGAGGCAGTAATTTCATGCACTAGCCATTGAGGTATAACATCTTTTAGGAGTGAAGAGGAGCAGGATGTGAGTGTGAGGGAGGTGCGTGAGGCATTACGTAGAATGAAAGGGGTAAAGCAGCTGGAACTGACAGGATCATGACAAATGTTAAAAGCAAGGGAAGATATAGTGTTGGAGTGGTTGGTATTTTTGTTTAATAAATGTATGAAAGAGGGGAAAGCACCTAGGGATTGGGGAAGGGGGGCAAAAGAGATTGTAAAAATTATAGGGGAAGTTTATTGAGCATACCAGGTAAAGTGTACGGTAGGGTTATTATTGAGAGAATTAGAGGTAAGACAGAGAGTAGGATTGCAGATGAGCAAGGAGGCTTTAGAGTGGGTAAGGGATGTGTAGATCAAGTGTTTACATTGAAGCATACATTTTTTTTTTTCAACAAGTCGGCCGTCTCCCACTGAGGCAGGGTGACCCAAAAAGAAAGAAAATCCCCCCAAAAAAAGGAAATACTTTCATCATCATTCAACCCTTTCACCTCACTCATACATAATCACTGACTTTTCAGAGGCACTCAGATACGACAGCTTAGAATAGTCCCTCCCAACTGTCATTAGCCCAGACCCCTCCTTTAAAGTGCAGGCATTGTACTTCCCATTTCCTGGACTCAAGTCCGGCTAAATCTATAATAACCGGTTTCCCTGAATCCCATCACTAAATATTACCCTGCTCACACTCAAACAGCTCGTCAGGTCCCAAAAACCATTCGTCTCCATTCACTACTAACACGCACACACACGCTTGCTGGAAGTCCAAGCCCCTCGCCCACAAAACCTTTTTTACCCCCTCCCTCCAACCTTTTCGAGGACGGCCCCTACCCATCCATCCTTCCCCTACAGATTTATACACTCTCCAAGTCATTCTACTTTGATCCATTATCTCTAAATGACCAAACCACCTCAACTACCCCTCTTCAGCCCTCTGACTAATACTTTTAGTAACTCCACACCTCCTCCTAATTTCCACACTCCGAATTCTCTGCATAATATTTACACTACACATTGCCCTTAGACAGGACATCTCCACTGCCTCCAGCCGCCTCCTCGCTGCAGTACAGTGGTACCTCTACTTACGAGCGGCTACCAACTCGAACAATTATGTAAGTGTATTTTTGTAGGTGCTTTTGTAAGTGTAATTTTGGGGGTCTGAATTGGATTAACCTAATTTTCATTATTTCTTATGGGAATAAATTCCTTCAGTATCGGCACTTGAATAGCCGACTGGAACGAATTTTGCTCGTAAGTATGTAGAGGTACCACTGTATTTACAACCCAAGCTTCACACCCATATAAGAGTGTTGGTACCACTATACTTTCATACATTCTAGCTAACGATTACAATGGGATCTGCGTTTATGATTTTTTTCTTTTTCTTAATAATGTTCAACGTGCACAGAGTATATTTATTCCCCAGATGGAATTTAGGTCAAATAATAACGAAGGTACCTAGGGATTGGCAGCGAGCATGTATAGTTCCTTTATATAAAGGGAAGGGGGATAAAAGAGAGTGTAAAAATTATAGGGGAATAAGTTTACTGAGTATACCAGGTAAAGTGTATGGCAGGGTTATTATTGAAAGAATTAGAGGTAAGACAGAGAGTAGGATTGCAGATGAGCAAGGAGGCTTTAGAGTGGGTAGGGGATGTGTAGATCAAGTGTTTACAGTGAAGCATATATGTGAACAGTATTTAGATAAAGGTAGAGAAGTTTTTATTGCATTTATGGATTTAGAAAAGGCATATGATAGAGTGGATAGGGGAGCAATGTGGCAAATGTTGCAAGTGTATGGAATAGGTAGTAAGTTACTGAAGGCTGTAAAGAGTTTTTATGAGGATAGTGAGGCTCAGGTTAGGGTGTGTAGGAGAGAGGAGATTACTTCCCGGTAAAAGTAGGTCTTAGACAGGGTTGTGTAATGTCACCATGGTTGTTTAATATATTTATAGATGGGGTTGTAAAGAAGTAAATGCTAGGGTGTTGGGGAGAGGGTGGGATTAAATTATGGAGAATTAAATGCAAAATGGGAGTTGACACAGTTACTTTTGCTGATGATACTGTGCTTATGGGAGATTCTAAAGAAAAGTTGCAAAGGTTAGTGGACGAGTTTGGGAGAGTGTGTAAAGGTAGAAAGTTAAAAGTGAACATAGATAAGAGTAAGGTGATGAGGGTATCAAGCGATTTAAATAAAGAAAATTGGATATCACATTGGAGAGAGGGGTTATGGAAGAAGTAAATGTTTTCAGATATTTGGGAGTTGATGTGTCAGCGGATGGGTTTATGAAGGATGAGGTTAACCATAGAATTGATGAAGGAAAAAGGTGAGTGGTGCATTGAGGTATCTGTGGAGACAAAAACGTTATCCATGGAGGCAAAGAAGGGAATGTACGAAGTATAGTGGTACCAACACTCTTATATGGGTGTGAAGCATGGGTTGCAAATGCTGCAGCGAGGAGGAGGCTGGAGGCAGTGGAGATGTCCTGTCTAAGGGCAATGTGTGGTGTAAATATTATGCAGAAAATTCGAATGTGGAAATTAGGAGAAGGTGTGGAGTTACTAAAAGTATTTGTCAGAGGGCTGAAGAGGGTTGTTGAGGTGGTTTGGTCATTTAGAGAGAATGGATCAAAGTAGAATGACTTGGAGAGCGTATAAATCTGTAGGGGAAGGAAGGCGGGGTAGGGTCGTCCTAGAAAGGTTGGAGGGAAGGGGTAAAGGAGGTTTTGTGGGCGAGGGCTTGGACTTCCAGAGGGCATGTGTGAGCGTGTTAGATAGGAGTGAATGGAGACGAATGGTTTTGGGACATGACGATCTGTTGGAGTGTGAGCAGGGTAACATTGTGTGAAGGGATTCAGGAAACCAGTTAATTGATTTAGTTGGACTTGAGTCCTGGAAATGGGAAGTACAATGCCTGCACTTTAAAGGAGGGGTCTGAGATAGTGACAGCTGGGAGGGACTTTTCTCAGCTGTCGTATCTGAGCTCCTCTGCAAAGACAGTGATTATGTATGAGTGTGGTGAAAGTGTTGAATGATGATGAAAGTTTTTTCTTTTTGGGGATTTTCTTTCTTTTTGGGTCACCCTGCCTCGGTGGGAGATGGCCGACTTGTTGAAAAAAAAAAAAAAATAACGATCAGAAATGGATTAACAGGAGGCTAAAACATCTATTAGGGGAGAAAAGAGGAATTTATAGGCACATCAAAAGAGGAGATGTTAACCTTATTGACCAATATGTTCAGTTGAAAAGAGAAGTAAAAAAGGGGATTAGAAAGGCTAAACGTGACTATGAGATTAAGGTTGTTAATGAATCAAAGACTAATCCAAAAGGGTTCTTTCAAGTGTATAGGACGAAGGTGAGGGAAAAGGTAGGACCTCTGAAAATTGGGAATGGACAGCTGATGGATAACGAACTGGAAATGTGTTCTCTATTTAATGACTATTTTTTGTCAGTCTTTACACAAGAAGACGTAAATGAGATTCCAGAAATTAACAATTAGTATTCAGTTCCTGAAGAATTCAAATTAACTAATATTACTGTCACGAGGGACATGGTTATCAAACAGATAAACTGAAGCAAAATACGTCCCCGGGACCCGACGAGTTGTTTTCCAGGGTACTTAAAGAAGGCAAGATGGAACTTAGTCAGCCATCCTAACTGGTGTTGTGCCAGAGATGTGGAAGATAGCTAATGTAGTTCCTATATTCAAATCAGGGGATAAGTCCATTCCATCAAATTACCGTCCAATAAGCATCACGTCTATAGTAGGCAAATTCTTAGAATCAATTATAGCTGATATTATTAGAAGTCACCTTGAAGAACATAAATTGATTAATGAATCTCAGCATGGGTTCATGAGAGGTCGTTCCTGCCTGACAAATTTACTGACATTTTTCAATAAAACATTTGAGGCAGTAGACAGTGATAAAGAATATGATATAGTTTACTTGGATTTCAGTAAGGCCTTCGATAGAGTACCTCGCAAGAGACTCTTAAGAAAGGTGGCAGCTCATGGTATAGGAGGTAAAGTTCAAGCATGGATAGAGGCATGGCTTACCAATAGAAAGCAGAGAGTTTCCATTAATGGGGTCAAATCTGAATGGGAATTAGTCACTAGTGGCGTTCCACAAGGATCAGTTTTAGGCCCACTGTTGTTCATAATTTACATAAATGACCTTGATGAAGGAATTACAAGTGACATGAGCAATGGGCTAGTAACCCCTTCTCCTGTACAAATCTACTAAAAACGAGAAGAAGAAAAACTTTATAAAATTGGGTTGTCTGAATGTGCGTGGATGTAGTGCGGATGATAAGAAAGAGATGATTGCCGATGTTATGAATGAAAAGAAGTTGGATGTCCTGGCCCTAAGCGAAACAAAGCTGAAGGGGGTAGGCGAGTTTCAGTGGGGAGAAATAAATGGGATTAAGTCAGGAGTATCTGAGAGAGTTAGAGCTAAGGAAGGGGTAGCAATAATGTTGAAGGATCAGTTATGGAAGGAAAAGAGGGAATATAAATGTGTAAATTCAAGGATTATGTGGATTAAAATAAGGGTCGGATGCGAAAAGTGGGTCATAATAGCGTGTATGCACCTGGAGAAGAGAGGAGTGTAGAGAGAGAGAGAGATTTTGGGAGATGTTAAGCGAATGTATAGGAACTTTTGAACCAAATGAGAGAGTAATTGTGGTAGGGGACCTAAATGCTAAAGTGGGAGAAACATGCAGAGAGGGTGTAGTAGGTAAGTTTGGGGTGCCAGGTGTAAATGATAATGGGAGCCCTTTGATTGAACTTTGTATAGAAAGGGGTTTAGTTATAGGTAATACATATTTTAAGAAAAAGAGGATAAATAAGTATACAAGATATGATGTAGGGCGTAATGACAGTAGTTTGTTGGACTATGTATTGGTAGATAAAAGACTGTTGAGTAGACTTCAGGATGTACATGTTTATAGAGGGGCTACAGATATATCAGATCACTTTTAGTTATAGCTACAGTGGGAGTAAAAGGTAGATGGGATACAAGGAAAATAGAATCAGTAAGTAAAAGAGAGGTGAAGGTTTATAAACTAAAAGAGGAGGCAGTTAGGGTAAGATATAAACAACTATTGGAGGATAGATGGGCTAGTGAGAGTGTAGGCAATGGGGTCGAAAATGTATGGGGTAGATTTAAAAATGTAGTGTTAGAGTGTTCAGCAGAAGTTTGTGGTTACAGGCGAGTGGGTGCGGAGGGAAGAGGAGCGATTGGTGGAATGATGATGTAAAGAGAGTAGTAAGGGAAAAAGTTAGCATATGAGAGGTTTTTACAAAGTAGAAGTGATGCAAGGAGGGAAGAGTATATGGAGAGAAAAAGAGGTTAAAAGAGTGGTGAAGCAATGTAAAAGAGAGCAGATGAGAGAGTGGGTGAGATGTTATCAGCAAATTTTGTTGAAAATAAGAAAAAGTTTTGGAATGAGATTAATAAGTTGAGGAAGACTAGAGAACAAATGGATTTGACAGTTAAAAATAGGAGGAGAGTTATTAAATGGAGAGTTAGAGGTATCGGGAAGATGGAGAGAATATTTTGAGGATTTGTTAAATGTTGATGAAGACAGGAAGCTGTGATTTCGTGTGTAGGGCAGGAGGAATAACATCTTGTAGGAGTGTGGAAGAGCCAGTTGTGGGTGTAGGGAAAGTTCGTGAGGCAGTGGGTAGAATGAAAGGGGGTAAGGCAGCTGGGATTGATGGGATAAAGATAGAAATGTTAAAAGCAGGTGGGGATATAATTTTGGAGTGGTTGGTGCTATTATTTAATAAATGTATGGAAGAGGGTAAGGTACCTAGGGATTGGCAGAGAGCGTGTATTGTTCCTTTGTATAAAGGCAAAGGGGACAAAGAGAGTGCAAAAATTATAGGGAATAAGTCTGTTGAGTGTACCTGGTAAAGTGTATGGTAGAGTTATTATTGAAAGAATTAAGAGTAAAACAGAAAGCAGGATAGCAGATGAACAAGGGGGCTTTAGGAAAGGTAGGGGGAACAGTATTTGGATAAGGGTAAAGATGTTTTTGTGGCATTTATGGATTTGGAAAAGGCGTATGATAGGGTAGATAGGGGGCAATGTGGCAGATGTTGCAGGTGTATGGAATAGGAGGAAGGTTACTGAAAGCAGTGAAGAGTTTTTATGAGGATAGTGAGGCTCAGGTTAGAGTGTGTAGGAGAGAAGGGGACTATTTCCCAGTAAAAGTGGGCCTTAGACAAGGATGTGTGATGTCACCGTGGTTGTTCAATATATTTATAGATGGGGTTGTAAGAGAAGTGAATGCGAGGTCTTGGCAAGAGGTGTTGGGCTAAAAGATAAAGAAGCAAATACAAAGTGGGAGTTGTCACAGTTGCTTTTGCTGATGACACTGTGCTTTTGGGAGATTCTGAAGAGAAGCTGCAGAGGTTGGTGGATGAATTTGGTAGGGTGTGTAAAAGAAGAAAATTGAAAGTGAATATAGGAAAGAGTAAGGTGATGAGGATAACAAAAAGAATAGGTGACGAAAGATTGGATATCAGATTGGAGGGAGAGAGTATGGAGGAGGTGAATGTATTCAGATATTTGGGAGTGGACATGTCGGCGGATGGGTCTATGAAGGATGAGGTGAATCATAGAATTGATGAGGGAAAAGGGTGAGTGGAGCACTTCGGAGTCTGTGGAGACAAAGAACCTTGTCCATGGAAGTAAAGAGGGAATGTGAGAGTATAGTTATACCAACGCTCTTATATGGGTGTGAAGCATGGGTGATGAATGTTGCAACGAGGAGAAGGCTGGAGGCAGTGGAGATGTCATGTCTGAGGTCAATGTGTGGTGTGAATATAATGCAGAGAATTCGGAGTTTGGAAATTAGGAGGAGGTGCGGGATTACCAAACGATTGTTCAGAGAGCTGAGGAGGGTTGTTGAGGTGGTTTGGACATGTAGAGAGAATGGAACGAGACAGAGTGACTTGAGAGTGTATAAATCTGTAGTGGAGGAAGGCGGGGTAGGGGTCGGCCTAGGAAAGGTTGGAGGGAGGGTAAAGGAAGTTTTGTGTGCGAGGGCTTGGACTTCCAGCAAGCATGTGTGAGCGTATTTGATAGGAGTGAATGGAGGCATATGGTTTTAATACTTGACGTGCTGTTGGAGTGTGAGAAAGTAACATTTATGAAGGGATTCAGGGAAACCGGCAGGCGGACTTGAGTTCTGGAGATGGGAAGTACAGTGCGGCACTCTGAAGGAGGGTGTTAATGTTGCAGTTTTATAACTGTAGTGTAAAGCACCCTTCTGGCAAGACAGTGATGGAGTGAATGATGATGAAAGTTTTTCTTTTTCGGGCCACCCTGCCTTGGTGGGAATCGGCCGATGTGTTAATAAAAAAAAAAAAAAAATGAGTAAATATGATTCATTCTGAGGAGGATACCAGTGAACTCCAAGAGAATTTGGACAAATTAATGTCTTGGTCTGAAAAGTGGCAGATGAAATTCAATGTGGACAAGTGTAAGGTGCTAGTCCTTGGTAATGAAAGTATCCCTCGAATTTATAAACTAGGTGAAGTAGAGCTTGATCATACAGAATGTGAAAAAGACTTGGGAGTCATGGTAAGCAGAAATCTAAAGCCAAGACAACAGTGCCTAAGTGTGCGCAATAAGGCTAACAGATTACTAGGATTTATTTCAAGAAAGATAAGCAACAGAAGGCCAAAAGTTATTTTACAGCTCTATACATCACTAGTGAGACCTCATTTGGATTATGCAGCTCAGTTTTGGTCTCCTTACTACAGGATGGATATAGATTCATTGGAGAACATACAGAGAAGAATGACTAAAATGGTTTATAGTATAAGAAATCTCCCGTATGAAGATAGACTTAGAGCGTTGAATCTCCACTCTTTGGAGAGACGTAGAATGAGAGGAGATATCATCGAGGTGTACAAGTGGATGATGGGCATAAACAAAGGAGATATTAATAAAATACTGAGGATATCGAACCAAGTAAGAACCAGAAATAACGGATTTAAATTGGATAAATTTAGATTTAGAAAGGACATAGGCAAGTACAGTTAACCCCCGGTGTTCGTTAGAGTCGGAGTTCGTTAAAATCGGAGTTCGTTAAGTTTTTTCACAAAAATTTTGGCTCGGTGTTAACGAATCCGCTCGGAGTTAACGATTCGTCCCGGACGCGTATGCATGGCTGAGCGGGCCTGGGCACTCCATTCAGCGTCAGTGTGCTATTGTTTACCAGCGAGTGACCGCCACCCACGCATTCATACCATACATTTTGTCATTATTCCAGTGTTTTTAGTGCTTGCAACTGGTAAATAAGCCACCATGGGCCCCAAGAAAGCTCCTAGTGCCAAGCCTGTGGTAAAGAATGTCAGAAATACGGTAGAATTGAAGAAGGAGATCATTGCAAAATATGAAAGTGGAGTTCGTTTGGCTGAGCTGGCCAGGCTCTATGGCAAAGCCCATTCAACCATCTCTTCCATTGTGGCCAAGAGAAAGGAAATCAAGGACGCTGTTGTTGCGAAAGGTGCAAGTATGGTCACAAAACAGAGATCTAAAGTGCTGGAAGAAGTGGAAACTTTCTTGTTGGTGTGGATCAACGAGAAACAATTAACAGGAGATAGTGTTTCGCAGGCGATAATATCTGAAAAAGCAAGGCAGTTGCATGATGATCTCGTTAAGAAAATGCTTGCAACGAGTGCTGAAGTGAATGAATTTAAAGCCAGCAAAGGCTGGTTTGACAGATTTAAGAAGCATAGTGGCATACATAGTGTTGTGAGGCATGGTGAGACAGCCAGTTCTGGCAAAAGTGCGGCTGAAAATTACGTGAATGAATTCAAGGGGTACATAGAGGCTGAACAATTCCAACCCCAACAAGTGTTCAATTGTGACGAAACAGACCTGTTTTGGAAGAAAATGCCAAACAGGACCTTCATTACACAGGAGGAAAAGGCACCCCCAGGACACAAGCCTATGAAAGACAGGCTAACTCTGATGTTATGTGCTAATGCTAGCGGGGATTTTAAAGTGAAGCCTTTAGTGGTGTATCATTCTGAAAATCCCCGAGCATTTAAGAGATGCAGTGTCGCCAAGTCTAATTTGTGTGTGATGTGGAAGTCTAACAATAAGGCATGGGTCACTAGGGAAATTTTCTTGGACTAGTTTTATGAAGTGTTTGGCCCCAGTGTGAAGAAATATCTCGAAGAAAATAATTTGCCACTTAAGTGCCTCATGATAATGGACAATGCTCCTTGTCATCCTCGAGACTTGGCAGAGCAAATTGTGCAGGACTTTAAGTTCATCAAAGTGAAGTTGCAAATGACCCATCAGGTCATTTGCAACTTTAAAAAACTCTACACCAAAGCAATGTTTCAAAAGTGCTTTGATGTGACAGTAGACAATAATATGACCCTAAAAGACTTTTGGAAAGATCATTTCCATATCCTGCATTGTGTAAGGCTTGGGAGGGAGTGACTACCAGGACTTTGAACTCTGCCTGGAGAAAATTGTGGCCAGACTGTGTCCTAGAGAGGGATTTTGAAGGATTTGGGGCTGAGCCTCAGAACCCTGAGCCTGAGCCTGTTGTGCAAGAAATTGTGGAACTGGGCAAGTCCATGGGGTTGGATGTTTGTACCAAGGATGTGGAACAGTTGGTGGAGGACAATGAAGAGATAACCACTGAAGATCTGCAAGAGCTTCAACAGCAACAACAGACCACAGTTCAGAAAATAGGAAAATGGTCCAGAGGAGGAGGAACAGAGATGGAGGAAGGTGCCTTCTTCAAGGATTAGGGAGATCTGTGCTTTATGGATGATTATCACCCTAACCAAGCTGTTGCAGGCCGTGTTGGCCACATGTACAATGACAATGTGGTGTCCCATTTCAGGATGTTTTAAAGAAATGCCAGACACAGAGCTCCCTGGACAGATTTTTTGTGAGAGAAAGTTCCAGTGACTCTCAACCTGGTCCTAGTAGCATTAAAAGAAAAAGGCCAGTAACCCCAGAAAAGAACTTGCCACCTACAGTGTTAATGGAAGGGGATTGCCCTTCCAAACACTAGCATACTACTCCATCCTCTCCCCTCCTCCCATCTTCCACACATCAACAACTCTTCAATAAATGTAAGTGACATGTTATTGTACTATTATTTCTTTATTTCTCATTGTTTTGTGTATAATTTAATGTCTATATGTTGTAAATTTTTTTTTTTTTTCCAACAAGTCGGCCGTCTCCCACCGAGGCAGGGTGACCCAAAAAGAAAGAAAATCCCCAAAAAGAAAAAAATATTTTAAAAAATATTTTATTTTAATACTTTTGGGTGTCTGGAACGGATTAATTTTATTTCCATTATTTCTTATGGGGAAAATAGATTCGGAGTTCGTTATATTCGGTGTTCATTAAGCCCTCTGGAATGGATTAATCACGAGAACCGGTGGCTCACTGTACTGGTTTTCGAACAGAGTTGTAGATGCGTGGAACAATCTTCCGAGTAGGGTGATAGAGGCTAGGACCTTGGGTGGCTTTAAAAAGAGATTGGATAAATATATGAGTGGGAGGGGCTGGGTTTGATTGGTGTCATGAGTACGGGAGTAAATTCTTAGGTAGTGGTGGTTTTGATAAGGACCTGCCTTGTATGGGCCAGTAGGCCTTCTGCAGTGTTCCTCCATTCTTATGTTATGTTCCATAGATAACGTTTTTTTGTCTCTCCAGAGACCTCGACGCACCACTCACCTTTTTTCCTTCATCAATTCTATGGTTCGCCTCATCCTTCATAAACCCATCCGCTGACAAGTCAACTCCCAAATATCTGAAAACATTCACTTCTTCCATACTCCCTCTCTCCAATGTGATATCCAATTTTTCTTTATCTAAATCGTTTGATACCCTCATCACCTTACTCTTATCTTTGTTCACTTTCAACTTTCTACCTTTACACACCCTCCCAAACTCGTCCACTAACCTTTGCAACTTTTCTTTAGAATCTCCCATAAGCACAGTATCATCAGCAAAAAGCAACTGTGTGTAGGAGAGAGGGAGATTACTTCCCGTAAAAGTAGGTCTTAGACAGGGATGTGTAATATCTCCATAATTGTTTAATACAGTGGACCCCCGAGTTTCGATCACCTCAAAACTCGAACAATTATGTAAGTGTATTATTGTAAGTGCTTTTGTAAGTGTAATTTTGGGGGTCTGAAACAGATTAATCTAATTTACATTATTCCTTATGGGAACAAATTCGTTTGGTATCGGCACTCAAATAGCCTTCTGAAATGAATTAAGCTCGTAACTTGAGGCACCACTGTATAATGAAATAGATAAAGATGCCTTAGTACCATCAACACCCCACAATTTCAGCTGAGAAAAAAGTGATCCTAATAGGATACAAGAAAGTTGTTTCACAAATAGAATGTCAAAATACTGGAGTTAAACAGTGAAGAAAGTACATCAAGCATAGTTCTTATTGAACTACAGAAATGAAAATACACATGACTGAACAGTAAAGGCTTGGGGGACAAAGGCCGTAAACATCCCTGAATAAGAAGGACCTTAGGGTGACCATAGTCCCAAGAATATCACCTTTGGCACATATCAACTGAATAACCACTGTAGCAAACACAAGAAGGCATTCATGATCTTGTACATGGCATATGTCAAGCCCAACTCAAGAGTATGCAGCACTAGTATGAAACCCACATTTGATAAAGACTGTAAAGCTGGAAAAAATGAAAAGGTTTGCAATAAGAATAGTCTGAGAGCTTAGAGGTATGAGCTATGAGGAGAAGGTAGAGGAGTTAAACCTGACATCATCAGAAGACAAAAGGACTAAAGGTAACATGATTACGGCATACAAAATACTGAGAGGAATTAACAGGTAGGTGGGGAGTCACAAGGATGTTAGGAAATACTCCTTTAGCCTTAGGGTAATCAAGAAGTAGAATGACCCAGACAGCAAAGTGGTAGAAGTAGGATCTATACATAGTTTTAAGCATAGGTATGATAGGGCTCATGCAGCCAGGAGCATATCCAGTAGTGGGCAGCAGAGAGGCAGGGCCAGGAGCTGAGACTTGACCCCTGCAAATGTGATGATGCTCATGATTGGACATCATGATCATCATAGCTTTGCTCCTACAAACAGGCACTCTTATCCACACATGAAGGCAAAAGATCCCAAGTCTTAAAATTTCTGCACTTAAAAGCTTGAAGATATTTTATGTTTTTTTTATTCCCATTGTACTCTTTCATTTATCTCATACATAGTGTATGCATGGATTTTTTTATTTTTAATATGCCGGCCATTTCATTCCGAGGTTGGGTGACTCAAAAGAGGAAAACACACTCATTAACATTCACTCAACCACTGTCTTGCCAAAAGTACAGGAGGGCCCCGTTTATACAGCAATTAGGTTCTGGGCTACTACTGTAAAGCGAAAATTGCTGTGAAGTGAATCATAGCTTTTTTTGCACTTTCAAATGCTTATAAAAGCCTGATATGTTCACACCATTATATATTAAGTGAGCAATATAGCTAGGCCTAAAAAATGCATACACATTACACACATTATTTCCCTTAAAATATATTCATCCTTACCTTATAGTGAGTGGTGAATATATTTATTGTAAGAAGGCTGAATAAATGAGGAATGGGTATAACTGAAAACTGCTGTATTAACAAAACACTGTAAAGTGAAGCATGCCTGTACGCTAACATCACAGCTCAGATGACGCTCAAAACTGCAACATTCCCACCCCCTCCTTCAGAGTGGAGGCCCTGTACCATCACCTCCAAGACCCAAGTCCAGCTAATCGGTTTCTTGAAACCCTTCGTAAATGTTATCCAGTTCACATTCCAACATCACATCAAATCATAAAAACCACTTACTTCCACTCACTCTTATCTAACACCCTCACACAATCCTGTTGGATTCAAAGCCTCTAGCACTCAAAACCTCCTACCCCCACCTCTCTCCAACCTTTCATAGGACAACCTCTCCCTCTCTAACCTTCTCTCCACTCCAGATTTACTATATGCCCTCCTAGTCATCTTGTTTTCCTCCAACCTCTCTAATTGTCCAAACTGACTCAACAACCTCTCCTCAGTCTTCTGAATAATGCTTATGGTCAACCCACACCACTTCTTGATCTCCAAACTCTGAATTCTCTACATAATATTCACACCACACATTGCCCTCAAACACAACACCATCACTGCCTCCAGCCTCCTCCTCACTGCAACATTTAAAACCCATGCTTCCCACCCACACAACACTGTTGGTACCACTATACTCTGGTACATCCCCCTTTTTGCCTTTATGGATAAAATGCTTTGTCTTCGTAGATGGCTCAATGCACCACTCACCTGTTTCCCTTTGTCAGTTTTATTGCTCACCTCATCTCCACCAATAAGTCAACTCCCAAATGTCTCAGCACATTTTACTTTCTCCATATTCCCTCTCTCCTATCTGATATCCAGTCTTTCATTATCTAGATGTTTTGATACTTTCATCACCTTGCTCTTTCCAGTGCTCACCTTTGATTTCCTAGTTTTACATACCCTCTCTAATTCGTCTACCATTGTTTGCTACTTCTCTTCAGAATCTCTCAAAAGAATGCATGGAATATGCAGGATTTATTTTGTTTCAACCAATCATCACCACTAATTTAAAATTATCTAATTCCCACATATTCTTTGACAGTAATGTAAGCAAAAAGCAGCTGGTTGATGTACAGTATATAACAACTACTGCATACTATATAAAAATAAAAAATTATCAAGAAATTTCTGAACTGTGATAGTTGTCTTTGATGCAATGTATGGATATAACCAATAATCTTTTTGCTGTGCAAAAAAATGTAGAAGATTACAATGAATAAATAAAGCAAGTCAATATATCATTCACAAAACTATCAAGTAATCTGTGCATTCCAAATTTCCCTCAACCTTAACTTATTCCATTTCTTTATGTGAGAAGAATTTTTCTCAGTAGTACTTTACTTTCAACATCTACAATTCTGTTACTGTAATGCTTAATTAATACACATGATAATGATACAAATTTATACATAAATAGTATAGTACTGTATAAGAAAGGCTAATTACTATACCTCAATTTACCCATATACAATGTTATGTGATCAACTAAAGAAAACTACTTCTACTACTTTTGAAGGGAATTAAGCCAAATTTAATTAGTATATAGAGCAGAATATTTACTACAATATGCTTATATAATGTATACTTCTTTTATATTATACACCTCTTATCATAATAAATCAGCTTCATTAATCCACAAGGAATGCATATGTGAACAATGACTAAAGTGTTGATGCATTTGGCAATCCACCAATTTCATACACTGTACTATATACTTGCTTAGATGATAAAATTTTAAAATGACCAAAAACATTGCAGAGCCAAGAGCCAAGTTGTGAGAAAAAGGCTCCTATTAGGATGGTATGAAGAGAATGAGCAAAAATTTCAGGGTACAAATTTTATGAAATGTTATGTATAAAAACCAGCTTGATAATTACAGCAGCAAAGCCTATTCACAACTTTTGCACAAGACTCAGCAATACAAACCCCAAAATACATTAGCAGAGAGAGCCAGAATCCAAGCTAAGCAGGACACAATTACCAAAAAAACCTGGATCCCCAGCTGGAGTTTACCTTCATAATATTTATATTTTTTGAGGAAGTCTCTTTAAACTAGGTCATCAAGGCGCTGAAAAAAGAATTTATAAACTGGCTTAAAGCTTGTTATAAACTTTGAACACTTGCAAACTAAGTTTTTTAAATGAGGGGAAATTGGAAGAGCAAGTGTGCATAACTTGTGGTAACTTGCTTTTATCTTTTCTTTAAGGCAAGGAAGTGCGTACTGATTATCACAGTCAGGGTATACATCAACTCGTTCACACAAACAATATCCTATCATTACATTAGCTGGGAGACTGAGACAGACAGAGACAGACAGACAGATACACACACACATGATAAAAAAAAGTTGACATTTTCAATAAATATTCTAACAAATTTTCCTGGTTAAACTCTCACCTTATTGCTTTTTTGAATCCCAAAACAAACTTCTCACCTTCTAGTAACAAGAATACTAAAAATGGATGCTCCGTGGTCTTCATCATTGACCCAAACACTGAGAAATCTTTCCATGCTCTTCATATTATTACTGCTATCATGAGTGTAAGTAAATCTAGTAACAGTGATAGCATTCACATATCAAGCAATTTAGCATTTCATTATGTTGATCACAGATGATATTCACTGTTGCAAGGAATAAGGTAGTCCAAAATCTTGTTTAAATTACTGTATAATTTGTACTAAGTCCAAAAATAGTGACACTTTATAAATTTTGAAAATGTATAATGCAGACTTAGATGAGGAAAGGACAAACAAAATAGACAAAGTAAAAAAAAAAAAAAGAAACATCAATACATATGTGAAGCAGAAAGGTATTTCAGCATAATGAATAAAATGCTGAATATATTTAAAAAAATAAAACTGTACACAGTACTGTACATATATACTGCACAAGCACAGGTGTGTTAATTATTAACATGCTGGTGAATATGGCAGTGTACATGAAACTTAAGCATGCAATTAGCCAATTAATTATAGCTAATAAATTCATTGATATAATACATAATGACAACAAATACAGTAAATAATAACCACTGTATGGGTGGGGATTGAACTCGCAGCAAGTGAATCATAAAACTCCAGGCCAGCATGTAAGCAATCGTGTCATTACGATTTTGAGAGTCAATACAGTAAATACTAAATCATTGAAATTTGTTTCTGACTTGCAATTCTAAATGAATGAGAATCCTGCTAGAGCACTGTCTCCACAGTGGTAAGACAAAACTCTCAACCAATGAAGTTAAGTAACATGCTAATACCATTATACTATGTTAAACTTGAGTCATTCAGAACAAATAGACGAAGTGAGATACATTGCCTGTTAATCATAAGACAAAAACCACTTCACCAAAAACACACATTTAGGAGAGGACCATTATGATGATCAGGCTTTTCTCAATATAAACAAGCAGGAAACCTGTAGGCACTTACAACTACAATATTAACCCTTTCAGTGGCTAAAACGTAGAAATACATCACTGAGGCCAGGGCCCCTCACGTAGTTTTATGTCAAGAGCTCAGCTCACTCAGATAAGCTGTGAGCAGTAAATTTTGGCCTAGATATGAGAGAAAAATCCTGCCACATGCACTGCATGATGGGAAAAGCAAAATTCTGACCATGTGTTTGGTTTAAAATATAGCAACTTTGATATGTTTTCTAGGATGGGTTTCATGGGCCGTTTCGTGGTAACCTTTGATAGAATGGAAGATGTATTACTGAAAGAGATGATTTTGGTTGGTTTCAGAACTGGAAGTAGCTTGAAAGTATGTTCAAAGGAGCAGCAGCATTCAATTTTTTCCACTTTTCCTGAGGATGGGTAAGGTCTCCTACACCCCTGGTCCATTTTATGGATTTTTAATAGACCTGATGCAATTACTGGGATGCCATAAACCATGACCAGTGATTCCTGGTTATATGTTATTATCTGGGGAAATATAGTAGTAAATCTTGCATTTTTGAACAATTATGAATTCAATATAGAAGGCAAGTGTAATATAGGAGAGGCCTGAGGACATGATAAATGAAGAGGAAATATTTTAGTGCCAGGAGTGTCTATTTTGCTCTATTTATAAATTGGTATTATTTTAAATGTGTAAAATTGGTCAAATTACTGAGGTCTATGCACTTTATAGAGTAGTTCTAATACTTGAATGGGTGGTTTCTTGTGCTCAATCAACAAAGGCAAACTAGTGAAATACAGTGGTACACCGAGTTTCGTACAGCTCCCAACTCGAACAATTATGTAAGTGTATTATTGTAAGTGCTTTTGTAAGTGTATTTTTGGGGGTCTGAAACAGACTAATCTAATTTACATTATTCCTTACGGGAACAAATTCGTTCGGTAATGGCACTCAAACAGCCTTCTGGAACGAATTATGGCCGAAACTCGGGGTACCACAGTAGCTAAGAATTTGCTTAAACAGAGGAATGGAATTGACTTAAATTAGGACTCATTCAGTGAAATCAACCAATGTATAAATTGCATCCAGGCTGCTAAGTATGCTTTTTTTTTTTTTCAACAAGTCGGCCGTCTCCCACCGAGGCAGGGTGACCCAAAAAGAAAGAAAATCCCCAAAAAGAAAATACTTTCATCATCATTCAACACTTTCACCACACTCATACATAATCACTGTCTTTGCAGAGGAGCTCAGATACGACAGCTGAGAAAAGTCCCTCCCAGCTGTCACTATCTCAGACCCCTCCTTTAAAGTGCAGGCCTTGTACTTCCCATTTCCAGGACTCAAGTCCAACTAAATCAATTAACTGGTTTCCCTGAATCCCTTCACAAAATGTTACTAAGTATGCACCTACGTAATTCTGTAAGTTTTCTATCAAAATTTATGCTTTGTTTCATTACCTTTAGGGAAAAAACTACCATTTTGAAAGAATTTTTTTTTTTAACAGTGGACACTAGGAACATTAATAATTTTAGGGGTCTGGACAGTGAAAGGGTTAATAAATGAAATGCAATAATTAATAAATTATGAGTGCAAGCATACTGTTAAAGATTTCAGAAATCCTTCACTAAATTTTTTTTTTACCATGCCAGCCTTTAATAGATATACTGGGCAAAGTGAAACAGAAAAAAAAAAATCATATTCATTCTGGTTGGGCACATGCTAAGGATGGATATAAGAGAATGCATGGGTCTTCAGGGAAAAGCCAAGAAGGTCATTAAGCTGGTTATGAGATAAATAATTACAAAAAAATCTACAAGATAAATTCACAACAGAGTCTTTTTCATTAACACAAAAACAGAGCCTTCAAACAATCCATTAACAAGTCTTACCCTGGGCTGAGAATAGTCCTGGTAGAGGTCTTCTTGTTCTCTCTCTTGGGATTTGGGGCTATCTTCTCCATGCTTAAAAGTGCCATTATCTAATGTGAATCCATCCTCTTCCCGTGGCCGTGTTCCATAACTCCGTGGCTGGGGGATAAAGGAGTAACTGGATTCAACACCAGTGGGGGCATCTCGAAGGACAGGAGGCACAAATTTACATGCCACTTCTGTTGTTGAAATTTCTTCTTCGGGTCCATCATCATTAATTGATATATCACCATTTGCTTGACCATCACCAAATTTCTACAAAAAAACAAAAAAAAATTAATACAAACCTCTGAGCTATAGGAAATAACTTAATTATTAATTCAAACATCTGAACTATGGTTAAAATTCTTGGAAATAATTATTCATTATT
This sequence comes from Cherax destructor, assembly GCA_009830355.1. NCBI lineage: Eukaryota > Metazoa > Arthropoda > Malacostraca > Decapoda > Parastacidae > Cherax > Cherax destructor. Next base: position 100,549 of record WNWK01005168.1, on the reverse strand, counting down.
TATGCAAAAACATGGCATATATTATTTTAAATCAGCATATATACAGTGGAATCTCGACTTACGAGTTTAATCTGTTTCGTGACCAAGCTCGTAACTCAATTTGCTTGCATATCAAATCAATTTTCCTCATTTAAATTAATTGAAATGCCATTAATCCATTCCAGCGGAATTCCTGCTCTCTGGAGGCAGGACAAAATACTTCAATATGACGCTAATATCAACTCTTTGGCTTATTTATCTATCACAATTCATCTAATATGAAATAATAAACGATGTAAATAACATAGAAACATGATATATACTCTAGAATGAATATGTCTTTACGTGACTAGTGGTGGCGGTCATTCCCGCTCCCACTCTGACCATTCTTCCTATGCTCTTATTGTAAAAGAAAACGGAGTATTTGTGAGGCTAACTGCACTAGATCACTAGTTTCATAAGGAAAACACTGAAACAATGTATTTACAAATAAGAAATATTGTATAAAAACATAATAAAACATAATAGAGAATGTAAAGAAATACATGTAAACTGGTTTTATATAGTGTACATACATTGGTGGAGGTGGAGGGTAGAAGATAGGCTACTTGCTACTACGCTCGTACTGCCTCATAAATAACCCGCACATCTTGCTTGTTTATCTATGATTTCATGCTGTAATTCCATGGACATCATCCTCTTTTTCTTCTCAGCATTGTCCTTTGCACTTACTTTCTTAGGACCCATTGTTAGAAAAAAGAAATTTGGCAATAATAACACGAGAAATGCTTCCACGGCGACGTAAACACATGCACAGCTCAGCTGATGCTGTGGCATTCGCTGCGCTAACTAGTGGCGGTGTTCTGAAGCTCGCTCGTTATTATTTATTTGATTTATTAATTTAGGGAACTGGAGCACAGATCCATTTCCCTTGACGCTGGTGAGGGGATCTTGAATTGGATCTGTGCTCCAGTTCCCTAAATTAATAATACTAATAATAATAATTATAAGAGGGTAGTAGGTTGGCAGTCAGCAACCACCCAGGGAGGTACTACCGTCCTGCCAAGTGAGTGTAAAACGAAAGCCCGTATTTGTTTTACATGATGGTAGGATTGCTGGTGTCTTTTTTCTGTCTCATAAACATGCAAGATTTCAGGTACGTCTTGCTACTTCTACTTACACTTAGGTCACGCTACACAAACATGTACACGTTTATGTATACACACTCATCTGAGTTTCCTTTGATTTTATCTTAATACATGTAGTTCTTGTTCTTATTGCTTTTCCTTTCATATCCATGGGGAAGTGGAATAAGAATCTTTCCTCCGTAAGCCATGCATGTTGTAAAAGTCAACTAAAATGCCGAGAACAATAGGCTAGTAACCCCTTTTCCTGTATAGATTTACTAAAAAGAAAAAGAAGAAAACCGTCAAAGTGGGATGTTTAAATGTGCGTGGATGTTGTGCGAAAGATAAGAAAGAGATGATTGTAGATGTCATGAATGAAAAGAACCTGGATGTCCTGGCTTTAAGTGAGACAAAGCTGAAGGGGGTAGGAGAGTTTCAGTGGGAAGAAATAAATGGGATTAGGTCAGGGGTTTCAAATAGAGTTAGAGCTAAAGAAGGAGTGGCAATAATGTTGAATAGTCAGTTATGGCAGGTAAAGAGGGAATATAAATGTATAAATTCAAGGATTATGTGGAGTAAAATAAAGGCTGGATGTGAAAAGTGGGTTATAGTAAGTGTTTATGCACCTGGAGAAGAGAGAAGTGTAGAGGAGAGAGAGAGATTTTGGGAAATGTGGAGTGAGTGTGTGGGGAGTTTTGAACCAAGTGAGAGAGTAATTGTGGTTGGGGATCTTAATGCTAAATTGGGTAAAAATGTTGTGGAGGGAGTAGTAGGTAAATTTGGGGTGCCAAGGGTAAATGTAAATGGGGAACCATTAATTGAGCTATGTGTAGAAAGAGGTTTGGTAATAAGTAATACATATTTTATGAAAATAGGATAAAAGTCAGAGGGCTGAAGAGGGGTTGTTGAGGTGGTTTGGTCATTTAGAGAGAATGGATCAAAGTAGAATGACTTGGAGAGCGTACAAATCTGTAGGGAAAGGAAGGCTGGGTAGGGGTCGTCCTAGAAAAGGTTGGAGGGAGGGGGTAAAGGAGGTTTTGTGGGTGAGGGGCTTGGACTTCCAGCAAGCATGTGCGAGCATGTTAGATAGGAGTGAATGGAGACGAATGGTTTTTGGGACATGACAATCTGTTGGAGTGTGAGCAGGGTAAAATTTTGTGAAGGGATTCAGGGAAACCAGTTAATTGATTTAGTAGGACTTGAGTCCTGGAAATTGGAAGTACAATGCCTGCACTTTAAAGAAGGGGTCTGGGATAGTGACAGCTGGGAGGGACTATTCTCAGCTGTCGTATCTGAGCGCCTCTGCAAAGACAGTGATTATGTATGAGTGTGGTGAAAGTGTTGAATGATGATGAAAGTATTTTCTTTTTGGGGATTTTCTTTCTTTTTTGGCCACCCTGCCTCGGTGGGAGACGGCCGACTTGTTGAAGAAAAAAAAAATAAAAATAATAATAATACAATAATAATAATAATAATAACAATAATATAATAATAACAATAAAATAATAATAATAATAATAATATAATAATAATAATAATAACGAGCGCTTCAGTTCCCTAAATTAATAATAATAATAATAATGAGGAGCTTCAGAACTCCGTCAACCCAGTGCACTGTTTACCTCGCCGTGGAAGCCTTTCTCTCGTGTTTGCTTGCATTTTGTACAGTTATTTTGCCAAATTTCCTTTTTCTAACCATGGGTCCTAAGAAAGTAAGTGCAAAGGACAGTGCTGAGAAGAAAAAGAGGATGATGTCCATAGAAATAAAGCATGAAATCATAGATACACAAGCGAGGTGCGAGAGTTGTGGGTTGAGGGGGAAGTGGGGAAAGCTCGCTTGTAACTCGGATGTTGGCTCGGAACTCAGAGTAAAAGATCGACCGAGTGATAGCTTGTATGTACGTATCTCAAAAAACTCGTATGTTGGGACACTCATAAGTCGAGGTTCCACTGTATTTATGCAAAACACGGCAGATATTATTTTAAATCAGCAACTATCAGAACAAAGGTAGGCTAGAGAGTACAGGAAATAAAGTGGTGGTCAAAGAGAAATGGGGTAAATTTAAGAATGCATTGCTAGAATGCAAAACTGAAGCTTGTTAGTATAAGAGGGAAGAGGAATATGTAACTGGCAGAATAATGAGATAAAGAGGGTAATAAGGGAGAAAAAGTTATCATATGAGAGGTTTTCGCAATGTAAAAATGATACACGACAGAAGAGTACAAGAAGAAGAAAAAGGGTATTTAAAAAGTGCAAAAGCAGAGCCAATCAGAGAATGGGTAAGTCTTTACTATATTAAGACAGATGTTAAAAGTAGGTGGGAATAAATTACTGGAGTGGTTAGCATATTTGTTTAATATTTTTTTTATTATTAACACATCGGCCGATTCCCACCAAGGCAGGGTGGCCTGAAAAAGAAAAACTTTCATCATCATTCACTCCATCACTGTCTTGCCAGAGGGGTGCTTTACACTACAGTTATAAAACTGCAACATTAACACCCCTCCTTCAGAGTGCAGACACTGTACTTCCCATCTCCAGGACTCAAGTCCGGCCTGCCGGTTTCCCTGAATCCCTTCATAAATGTTACTTTGCTCACACTCCAACAGCACGTCAAGTATTAAAAGCCATTTGTCTCCATTCACTCCTATCAAATACGCACACGCATGCTTGCTGGAAATCCAAGCCCCTCGCACACAAAACCTCTTTTACCCCCTCCCTCCAACCTTTCCTAGGCCGACCCCTACCCCGCCTTCCCTCCACTACAGATTTATACACTCTCAAGGTCATTCTGTTTCGTTCCATTGTCTCTACATGTCCGAACCACCTCAACAACCCCTCCTCAGCCCTCTGGATAATAGTTTTGGTAATCCCGCACCTCCTCCTAATTTCCAAACTCTGAATTCTCTGCATTATATTCACACCACACATTGACCTCAGACATGACATCTCCACTGCCTCCAGCCTTCTCCTCATTGCGACATTCATCGCCCATGCTTCACACCCATATAAGAGTGTTGGTATAACTATACTCTCATACATTCCCCTCTTAACTTCCATGGACAAAGTTCTTTGTCTCCACAGACTCCGGAGTGCACCACTCACCCTTTTTCCCTTATCAATTCTATGATTCACCTCATCCTTCATAGACCCATCTGCTGACATGTCCACTCCCAAATATCTGAATACATTCACCTCCTCCATACTATCTCCCTCCAATCTGATATACAATCTTTCGTCACCTAATCTTTTTGTTATCCTCATCACCTTACTCTTTCCTATATTCACTTTCAATTTTCTTCTTTTACATACCTTACCAAATTCATCCACCAACCTCTGCAACTTCTCTTCAGAATCTCCCAAAAGCACAGTGACATCAGCAAAAAGCATCTGTGACAACTCCTACTTTGTATTTGATTCTTTGTCTTTTAACCCCACACCTCTTGCCAAGACCCTCGCATTCACTTCTCTTACAACCCCATCTATAAATATATTGAACAACCACGGTGACATCACACATCCTTGTCTAAGGCCTACTTTTACTGAGAAATAATCTCCCTCTCTCCTACACACTCTAACCTGAGCCTCACTATCCTCATAAAAGCTCTTCACTGCTTTCAGTAACCTACCTCCTATTCCATACACCTGCAACATCTGCCACATTGCCCCCCTATCCACCCTATCATACGCCTTTTCCAAATCCATAAATGCCACAAAAACCTCTTTACCCTTATCCAAATACTGTTCACCTATATGTTTTACTGCAAACACTTGGTCTACACACCCCCTACCTTTCCTAAAGCCACCTTGTTCATCTGCTATTCTGCTCTCTGTCTTACTCTTAATTCTTTCAATAATAACTCTACCATACACTTTACCTGGTATACTCAACAGACTTATTCCCCTATAATTTTTGCACTCTCTTTTGTCCCCTTTGCCTTTATACAAAGGAATAATACACGCTCTCTGCCAGTCCCTAGCTACCTTACCCTCTTCCATACATGTATTAAATAATAGCACCAACCACTCCAAAACTATATCTCCGCCTGCTTTTAACATTTCTACCTTTATCCCATCAATCCCAGCTGCCTTACCCCTTTCATTCTACCCACTGCCTCACGAACTTCCCCCAAACTCACAACTGGCTCTTCCGCACTCCTACAAGATGTTATTCCTCCTTGCCCTATATACGAAATCACAGCTTCCCTGTCTTCATCAACATTTAATAACTCCTCAAAATATTCCCTCCATCTTCCAGATACCTCTAACTCTCCATTTAATAACTCTCCTCTCCTATTTTTAACTGTCAAATCCATTTGTTCCCTAGGCTTCCTCAACTTATTAATCTCACTCCAAAACTTTTTCTTATTTTCAACAAAATTTTATTGATAACATCTCACCCAGTCTCTCATTTGCTCTCTTTTTACATTGCTTGACCACTCTCTTAACCTCTCTTTTTTTTCTTCATATACTCTTCCCTCCTTGCATCACTTCTACTTTGTAAAAACCTCTCATATGCTAACTTTTTCTCCCTTACTACTCTCTTTACATCATCATTCCACCAATTGCTGTAATCACAAACTTCTGCTGAACACTCCAACACTACATTCTTTAACCTACTCCATACATCTTCGACCCCATTGCCTACACTCTCACTAGCCCATCTATCCTCCAATAGTTGTTTATATCTTACCCTAACTGCCTCCTCTTTTAGTTTATAAACCTTCACCTCTCTCTTTGTTTAATATATGCATGAAAAAATAAAAAGTACCTGAGGATTGGCAGAGACTATGCATAGAGAATAAAAACAAAATATAAAGGATGGAAGTTGAAAGTGAACACAGATAAGAGTAAGGTGATGAGGGTATCAAACGAATTAAGCAAGGAAAAATTGGATATCAGATTGGAGGGAATATGGAAGTGAATTTTTTTTTTTCAACAAATCAGCCGTCTCCCACCGGGGCAGGGTGACCCAAAAAGAAAGAAAATCCCCAAAAAGAAAATACCTTCTTTTTGCTGGACATGTCAGCAGATGGGTATTTGAAGGACAAAATAAACAATAGAATTGATGAAGGATAAAAAGGGAGGTGGTGCACAGAAGTACTGTGAAGACAAACAATGTTGTCCATGGAGGCAAAGGAGGGAATGTATGAGAGTATAGTGATACCGACACTTATATGGGTGTGAAGCATGGGTTATGAATGTTGATGTGAGATGGTGGCAGTGGAGATGCTGTGTCTAAGGGCAACATATGGCATAAATATTATGCAGAGAATTCGTGGTGTGGAAATTAGGAGATGCAGATTTTCTAAAAGAGGGGGTTGTTGAGGTGGTTTGGTCATTTAGAGAGGATGGAGCAAAATAGGATGAATTGGAGGGTGTATAAATCTGTAGTGGAGGGAAAGTAGGGTAGGGGTCATCCTAGGAAAGGATGGAGGGAGGGGATAAGGGAGGTTTTGTGGGCAAGGGGCTTAGACTTCCAGCAAGCGTGTGTGAGCGTGTTAGGAGTGAATAGAGACGAATGGTTTTTGAGACTTGACGAGCTGGAGTGTGAGCAGGGTAATATTTTGTGAGGGGATTCAGGGAAACTGGTTAGCTAGACTTGAGTCCTGGATGTGAGAAATACAATGCCTGCACTTTAAAGGAGGGGTTTGGGATATTGGCTGTTTGGAGTGACATCTAAACTGTCGTATCTGAGCGCCTCTGCAAAGATCATGTATGAACAATGATGAAAGTTTTTTATCTTTCTTTTTGGGTCAACCTGCCTCGGTGAGAAACAGCCGAAGTGTTAAAAAAAATATATATGTATATACATACAGTGGTACCCCGGTTTACAATATTTTTTTGTTCCAGAATGCTGTTCAAGTGCCATTACCAAACGAATTTATCCCCATAAGGAATAATGTAAAACAGACTAGTCATTTTAGACCCCCAAAAATACACTTACAAAAGCATTTAAAAAAATAAACTTACATAAAAGTGCGAGTTTGGAGACCATCGTTAACCGGGGTACCACTGTATATATATTTTTTTTAACATGCTGACCATCTCCCACCGAGGCAGGGTGACCCAAAATAAAAAGGAAACCACTTTCACCATCATTCACACATAATCACCGTTTTAGCAGAGGCATGCAGATACGAAAGTTCAGATGTTACTCCAAACAGCAAATTTATATTGTTATTATTATTATTAACATATAGCATTACTATTACAGATAATTATTACAAGGAGGAGGATAGAAGGAGTGATGTCATGTTTGAGGGCAATGTCTGGTGTGGATATTTTGCAAAACATGCACAGCATAAAAATTAAAAGACAGTGGGGGGACAGGAAGACAAAAAGGTGTATAAATCTGGGGTGAAAGGCAGGAGGGGTAAGGGTTGTCCCAGGATTGGGTGGAGGGAGGGCAGTAAAACAGGGAATAAGAGCATGTTATATAGGAGTGAATGGGGACAAGTGGTTTTTAATGGACATGCTGCCGAAGTGTGAGCAAGGAAACGCTTATGAAGGGATTCAGGGAACTGATTAGCTGAACTTCAGTCTTGGAGGTGTGGGTAGAGGAGTGCCTGCACTATAGAGGGAAGGGGATGTTACATTCAAAGGATAATCTGAATTATGTCCACACACTTATGACAAGACAGCAATTAAGTGAATGATGGCAATATTTTTTTTTGTGGGGTAACCCTACCTTGGTGGGAGATGGCCAATGAGGCAAAAGAGAAAAGGAATTTTTTTTTATATATCAACTATCTCCTACTAAGGTAGGGTAACAAACAAAAACAAAACATATTCATGGCTTAACAGGTAAGAGTACAAATCTGGAGAATATACAGAGAACCTTCACTATCCTTATAAATTCAGTTGGTTACCTAAATTAACAAAATACGGTGGACCCTCGCTATTCGAACACTCCAAAACTCGCCTTTTTATGTAAGTTTATTTTTTTAAGTGCTTTTATAAGTGCATTTTTGGGGGTCTGAAATGGACTCATCTAATTTACACCATTCCTTATGGGAATAAATTCGTTTGATAACAGCACTTGAACAGCATTCTGGAATGAGGGTGAGTTTTGGAGTGTTCGAATAGCGAGGGTCCACTGTACTTGAACTCTTTCAAACTCTACTCATTGACACAGGCAAGAAAGATCAATCATTATTTATACCTGGAAAATTCTGGTCCCAATTCTGCACACCAAAATCATTTCCTACAAAAGTAAGAGGCCTAGCAGATGATGCAAAATACCACCTCCCCAATGAAAAACAGGGAAGGGGGAGTGCAATGAGTACACCAAGAGATAACTCAAGTGTAGAGTCATTACAAAATTAGCATATAAACAAGGCAAGTAATTACACATACTATATGCAATACCTGGGTTGGTGAAACATCTTCAAATAACGATACCCAGGTGTTGAATATGCCTAATTCCTCAAGCGTAAAGGAACTAAGATTTCTTAACACCCTCCCTACATACATAAGTTGAATTACCAACAGATCCCTAGTAGTCTTCAAAATGACTCTTGCTAAGTTCCTCAATCAGTTCAAGATCAGCTGGGTTGTCCGGGTTATCAGGCCATCAACTGGGAGGACTGATCTAGGACCAGGCTGTATGGGCAGTTACTCCCAAAATCATCTACAGGTAACCATTACTCATTTAATAGCTGTCTTGCCAGAGGTGCTCACTTTTTTTTTTTAACACGTCGGCCATTTCCCACCGAGGCAGGGTGACCCAAAAAGAAAGAAAAAACTTTCATCATTCAACACCTTCACCATCACTCATACATAATCACTGTCTTTGAAGAGGCACTCAGATATGACAGTTTAGATGTCCCTCCAAACTGCCAATATCCCAAACCCCACCTTTAAAGTGCAGGCATTGTACTTCCCATTTCCAGGACTCAAGTCCGATTAACCGGTTTCCCTGAATCCCTTCACAAAATATTACCTTGCTCACACTCCAACAGCTCGTCAGGTCCCAAAAACCATTTGTCTCCATTCACTCCTATCTTATACGCTCACTCACGCTTGCTGGAAGTCCAAGCCCCACATATTGATCTCAAATGATATGAGCCCTGCCAACTGCTGCCACCACTGCCATCTCTTCCTCCTCACAATGTTCAAAAGACATGCCTCACACCCATACATATGTCTGCACCCTTCAACTCTCTCACATTCCTCTTTTTCTTGCTTCAATTGATACTTTTTTTTTCTAAAGAGGGTGAATGAAGGAACAAAACTGTGAAGGTGATTGGGTATGAAAAAAGCAAGTGAAAGAGCAGTAAAGACATTCATAAAAATGAAGAATACCAGTTAAGTAAAATAATTTTAAATGGTGAAGATAAACTGATCACCAGTAAGGTATAGGGCAACAGCAGAATAAAAGTAGAGAAGAAATGGGGATAATAAGGCTTTCACATATTTTACCTTATACTCCACAGGGCTAAGATCCTTGAACCAGTGGAAGGCATTGTGAGTGATGAACACTAGACATGTAATAATAAGTAAGACAATGCTATATATAGTTATATCCTTTTTCAACCCTTGTCGAATAATAGAGAAAAATAGGAGGCTGAGCTGCAAGCAGACGATGGATACTATCACAAAATTGATAGCTGATGTGTGAATGTTTCTGCTAATTCTTGAGGGACCATAAGCAAAGTAGATATTATACTTATCCACCAGATGTTTGAACACCATATATAATGTACCTGTGAGAGAGAATTTTATTTATGAAAGACTTGTATGTAAATAATAAATATTTACATTTTGTAAAAAATTAAATGCCAAAGACAAATTACAAATAAAAATTTGATACTTTTTAATTAATGCTAGTCCACACACATACATTTAATTCCTGACATTTCTTAATTCATGTTACTAAAATTTCACAGATCTATGAATAAACTGTTTTCTTTTCAATGAAAAAAAATAATAAACATAATTGTTATAAGACAACAATATACTTTATGTAAACTTTTCTCCTTCCTCATTACATTAATATATGCAATATCAACAAGTTGACAAATAAGACATGTGCAACACCTGAAAATCTTTATTTTATTAACCAGAGCTTTTTTTAATCCAAAACAGAGAAATCCACTCATTCTACACTTTCAAATGAAGAAATAAGTAGTACTGTGTGTAAGGACAAATTCTTTCATAAAAAGAAGCTGGCCTAAGATATAGTCTGATGCTAGGTTCAACACAGTGAGTAGACATTTTTTTTTTTTTCAACAAGTCGGCCGTCTCCCACCGAGACAGGGAGACCCAAAAAGAAAGAAAATCCCCAAAAAGAAAATACTTTCATCATCATTCAACTCTTTCACCACACTCATACATATTTACTGTCTTTGCAGAGGAGCTCCAGATACGACAGCTGAGAATTGTCCCTCCCAGCTGTCACTATCCCAGACCCCTCCTTTAAAGTCCAGGCATTGTACTTCCCATTTCCAGGACTCACGTCCAACTAAATCAATCAACCGGTTTCCCTGAATCCCTTCACAAAATGTTACCCTGCTCACACTCCAACAGATTGTCATGTCCCAAAAACCATTCGTCTCCATTCACTCCTATCTAACACGCTCACACATGCTTGCTGGAAGTCCAAGCCCCTCGCCCACAAAACCTCCTTTACCCCCTCCCTCCAACCTTTTCTAGGACGACCCCTACCCTGCCTTCCTTCCCCTACAGATTTATACGCTCTCCAAGTCATTCTACTTTGATCCATTCTCTCTAAATGACCAAACCACCTCAACAACCCCTCTTCAGCCCTCTGACAAATACTTTTAGTAACTCCACACCTTCTCTTAATTTCCACATTCCGAATTTTCTGCATAATATTTACACCACACATTGCCCTTAGACAGGACATCTCCACTGCCTCCAGCCTCCTCCTCGTGCAGCATTTGCAACCCATGCTTCACACCCATATAAGAGTGTTGGTACCACTATACTTTCGTACATTCCCTTCTTTGCCTCTATGGATAACGTTTTTTGTCTCCACAGATACCTCAACGCACCACTCACCTTTTTTCCTTCATCAATTCTATGGTTAACCTCATCCTTCATAAACCCATCAGCTGACACATCAACTCCCAAATATCTGAAAACATTTACTTCTTCCATAATCCCTCTCTCCAATGTGATATCCAATTTTTCTTTATTTAAATCGTTTGATACCCTCATCACTTTACTCTTATCTATGTTCACTTTTAACTTTCTACCTTTACACACTCTCCCAAACTCGTCCACTAACCTTTGCAACTTTTCTTTAGAATCTCCCATAAGCACAGTATCATCAGCAAAAAGTAACTGTGTCAACTCCCATTTTGCATTTAATTCTCCATAATTTAATCCCACCCCTCTCCCCAACACCCTAGCATTTACTTCTTTTACAACCCCATCTATAAATATATTAAACAACCATGGTGACATTACACATCCCTGTCTAAGACCTACTTTTACCGGGAAGTAACCTCCCTCTCTCCTACACACCCTAACCTGAGCCTCACTATCCTCATAAAAACTCTTTACAGCCTTCAGTAACTTACTACCTATTCCATACACTTCCAACATTTGCCACACTGCTCCCCTATTCATTCTCATCATATGCCTTTTCTAAATTCATAAATGCTATAAAAACTTCTCTACCTTTATCTAAATACTGTTCACATATATGCTTCACTGTAAACACTTGATCTACACATCCCCTACCCACTCTAAAGCCTCCTTGCTCATCTGCAATCCTACTCTCTGTTTTACCTCTTAATTCTTTCAATAATAACCCTGCCATACACTTTACCTGGTATACTCAGTAAACTTATTCCCCTATAATTTTTACACTCTCTTTTATCCCCCTTTCCTTTATATAAAGGAATTATACATGCTCTCTGCCAATCCCTAGGTACCTTCCCCTCTTTCATACATTTATTAAACAAAAATACCAACCACTCCAGCACTATATCCCCCCCTGCTTTTAACATTTCTGTCATGATTCCGTCAATTCCAGCTGCTTTACCCCTTTCATTCTACGTAATGCCTCACGCACCTCCCTCACACTCACATCCTGCTCTTCTTCACTCCTAAACGATGTTGTACCTCCCTGGCCAGTACATGAAATTACCGCCTCCCTTTTTTCATAAACATTTAAAAGTTCCTTAAAATATTCCTGCCATCTACCCAATACCTCCAGCTCCCCTACTCTGTTTTTAACTGACAAATCCATTCGTTCCCTAGGCTTTCTTACCTTGTTTATATCACTCCAAAAATTTTCTTGTTTTCAGGAAAATTTCTTGACAGAGCCTCTCCCATTCTTTCATCTGCTCTTCTCTTGCACTCTCTCACCACTCTCTTCATCTTTCTTTTACTCTCCATATACTCTGCTCTTCTATTAACACTTCTGTTTTGTAAAAACCTCTCATAAGCTACCTTTTTCTTTTATTACTTCTAAAATAAAAAATGGGTATGTCCTATGAGGAGAGGTTAAGGGAACACAACTTGATGCCACTGGAGGAAAAGAGGCATAGGGATGACATGGTAATGACATAAAATACTGAGAGGAACTGACAAGGTGGACATGGCCAGAATGTTTCAGAGATGGGACACAAAAATAAGGAGACACAAGTGGAAGTTAAAAATTCAGATAAGTCATACTGATGTCAGAAAGCATTTCTTCAGCCTTAGAGTTGTCAGAAAGTGGAGCAATCTGGAGAGTGAAGTAGTGGAGGTAGGATTCACACATTGTTTAAGAAGTATGAAGGTTCTTGGAGCAGGGAGTGTGTGGACCTAGTAGCAACTAGCAAAGAAGTGGGGTCAGGAGCTATGACTTGGCCCATGCAACCACATACAGTATAGGTGAGTACATATACACACACATACATGCCCATGTACACACATATATATGCACAAGTACACATGCACATCAGGTCAAGCACGTCAAGAATTAGAGAAAGTGCAAAGGTTTGCAACAAGACTAGTCCAGAAGCTAAGGGATATGTCCTACGAGGAGAAATTAAGGGAAATCGACTTGATGACACTGAAGGACAGGAGAGATGGGGGAAGACATAATAATGACATATAAAATACTGAGAGGAACTGACAAGGTGGATAGGGACAGGATGTTTCAGAGATGGGACACAGCAACAAGGGCTCACAACTGGAAGTTGAAGACTCAGATGAATCACAGGAATGTTAGGCAGTATATCCTCAGTCATAGAGTTGCCAGGAAGAGGAACAGTCTGGAGAGTGATGTAGTGGAGGCAGGATCCATACATAGCTTTAAGAAGAGGTATGATAAAGCTCATGGAGCAGGGAGAGAGTGGACCTAGTTGTGACCAGTGAAGAGGTGGGGCCAGGAGCTATGAATCGACCCCTGCAAGCACAATTAGGTGAGTACACGCACACACGCATGCATGCACACTCATGCACTCAAGCACGCGCACGCACGCACATACACACACACACGTCCCGATGGCATGGTGGCTAAAGCTCTCGCTTCACGCACGGAGGGCCCGGATTCAATTCCCAGCGGGGACGAAACATTTTGAAGTGTTTCCTTACACACACACATATATATACAACAGACCTAGTGTCTAATCGACATGTGCCTAGGACAAAATGGTAACTAACAGTACAGTGGACCCCCGGTTAATGGCCTGCTCCAAACACTAACAATTATGTAAGTGTATTTTTGTAAGTGCTTCTGTAAGTGTATGTTTGGGGGACCAAAAGGACTAATCTAATTTACATTATTCCTTATGTTAAAAAATTCGTACGGTAACGGCACTTGAATAGCATTCTGGAACGAATTACGGCCATTAACCGGGGGTCCACTGTATACTCGATTTTTGTGTTCAATTTTTTGTCAAAATTTCACTACAAAGGGGAAGGGACATAATTACCCTAAGAGTTAGAGTGTTGAGATATACACAATATAGATACCAACCTTGAAAAGTTGGTTTCCCCAGGTCCCTGTGTGAATAATATTATGCTCTAATGCTCCAACTTTCACTCTTACAACAAGTTAAGTAAAAGAAAAAGTGTATGATTACATACCAAATGGAGTAATGAGCGGACATGAAATTGAATAGATGATAGTCATGGCAAAAATAAGTAGCATCCAAGCATACTGAACTCCAAAGGGAAATTCGTAGAGAATAGCCCGTCTCACACTGGCTGTCTCAGCTTCAGATCTGTAAATATTTACAATTTATTAAGCCATTACTCTTAATATAAAAATCATTTATTGATTAAAGTAATTATGTAATGATTAAAGCAGTCCACTGAATTTTTATGCAACAATAAATCTATTAATTCTACGTAATACTGCAGTTAAAATGTACACAATTACAGATATAACAGGACAGTTCTGTACTTAAAGCTCACTACAATATAGATCTCCAAATGCCTAACATCCACACACAAAAACTAGGCATTTGGAAACCAATTAATGTTTTACAATTATCAAGCTACACTCAGAACATTTATAAAACAACCATTCTTCGTATTAATGTTTTCTAGTAATGGGACAATGCCAATACAGTGGAACCTCGACTTAAGAGTTTAATCTGTTCAGTGACCTACCTCATAACTCAATTTGCTCATATATCAAATCAATTTTCCTCATTTAAATTAATTGAAATGCCATTAATCCGTTCCAGCGGAATTCCTACTCTCGGGAGGCAGAACAAAACACTTCAATATAACACTAATTTCAACTCTATGGCTTATTTATCTATCACAATTGATCTAATAAGACATAATAAACAATATAAATAACATAGAAACATGATATATACTCTAGAATGAATAAAATATGTCATTATGTGACGAGTGGTGGCAGCCATTCCCGCTCCCGCTCTGACCATATCTTCCCATGCTTCCCCTTCTGAGGTCTTATTATAAGAGAAAACTGTGTTTGTGAGGCTCACTGCACTAGATCACTAGTTTCATAAGGAAAACACTGAAACAATGTAGTATTTATAAATAAGAAATATTATATAAAAACACAATAGAGAATGTAATGAAATAAAATGGTAATGGAAATGGGAAGTACAATGCCTGCACTTTAAAGGAGGGGTCTGGGATAGTGACAGTTTGGAGGGACTATTCTAAACTGTAGTATCTGAGCGCCTCTGCAAAGACAGTGATTATGTATGAGTGAGGTGTGAAAGTATTGAATGATTATGAAAGTATTTTCTTTTTGGGGATTTTCTTTCTTTTTGGGTCACCCTGCCTAAGTGGGAGATAGATTGCCGACTTGTTGAGAGAGAGAAAAAAAAAAAAACATTTACCTTGGAGAAGAGATGCTGACAGGTTGAGGGTGGAAAAGATAAGCAGAGCAGCATATGCTGTCAGTGGCCTTATAAATCCCAACAACAACAACAACAACACTGTAGGAGTTCATTTTGTTTCGTCCTTTTTCTATCACTTAATCGCTTAACTTACTTGCTACACTTTATCGCTAAACTTAACTGCTACAATTTCCTTTAGTATCGTACATATTGTAGAAGTACTACGCTGGCACTGCCTGGCCAAGTCCACAACCCGCACACCTCGCTTGTGTTTATCTATGATTTCATGCTTTAATTCTATGGACATCATCCTCTTTTTCTTCTCAGCACTGTCCTTTGCACTTACTTTCTTAGGACCCATAGTTAGAAAAAAGAAATTTGGCAAAATAACTGCACAAAACGTAAGCAAAACACGAGAAATGCTTCCATGGCGAGGTAAACACGTGCACTGCTCAGCGGATGTTGTGGCATTCGCTGCGCCAACTAGTGGCAGCGTTCTGAAGCTCGCTCGTTATTATCATAATGGGTAAGCGCTAAACCCGTAGGATTATACAGCACCTGTGGGGGGAGGGGATGGAAGGTATTCAGGCTAAACTTAGGGAACTGGAGCACAGATCCAATTCCCTAGATCAAGAGCCCCTCACCAACGTCAAGGAACCTCCCTTGAGGGGGAAGCTCGCTCATACCACCTGGAGTTTACCTGGAGAGGGTTTCGGGGGTTAACGTCCCCAAGGCTCAGTCTGAGACCAGGCCTCATGGTGGATCGTAGCTTGGATTTTGGCTCATAACTCAGAGCAAAAAATTGACCGAGCGACGGCTCGTATCTTGAAAAACTCGCATGTTGGGGCACTCATAAGTCGAAGTTCCACTGTATATTTGAAGATACCTGATATCGATTTGCAATTTTCGGCCTATACCAATATACTATTAATTTCAGCCAATACCCACAGATACCATCACAATTAACAGATACTCCCCGAATGCCAATACTGATACAGTGGATCCCCGGTTAACGGCCATAATTCGTTCCAGAATGCTGTTCAAGTGCCGTTACCAAACGAATTTATTAACATAAGGAATAATGTAAATTAGATTAGTCCTTTTGGTCCCCCAAACATACACTTACAGAAGCACTTACAAAAATACACTTACATAATTGTTAGTGTTTGGAGAAGGCCGTTAACTAGGGGTACACTGTATTTGGTTTAGGCAAATACCATTACGTACTATCAAAATTAACAAATACCCACCGATACCAATACTTTAGCAAACCCCTATTGTTTTGTATACAAAATATTCATTTGCAAGTTAAAGAACCAGGAATGAAATTCCAAATTAGGGACCTCCTGTATAAAATGAAACAGGCATACATAAATATACTTTAAGTTTACAGATGAGCCTTACCTTGATAGAGCAAGTCGCAGTATGTACATGAACAACTCAGGGAACCGAATCAGCTCAAGTGATGTTCCAATAAAGGCAGACGTGATGACATAGTTGACAAAGAATGCACCATTATCAGGAAGAAAAATGCATTCCCAGCGGAAAGTTTCGTTTTTTGATTCCTGCTTTACTATCCACTCCATGAAACCTTTTGCACTGAAATTGACAACAACCGAAAGCGCATTTTAAGTCTAATGCTGATGTAAATGCATGCTGACTAGTGAAGAATTATTTATATTAACTCCATCACTACCCTATTCACTTATGTTAAAAATATCCATAAATATACGTACAGTAATTACGAATCATCCCATAATTAGTGCATATGGAAATTAAAAGGCTAAGTGAGGTCACTTCACCAAAGTTATATACAGTGGACCTTCGGAAATCGAACACTCCCAACTCGCCCTTTTATGTAAGTTTATTATTGTAAGTGATTTTATAGGTGTATTTTTGGGGGTCTGAAACGGACTAATCTAATTTACATCATTCCTTATGGGAATAAATTCGTTTGGTAACAGCACTTGAACAACATTCTGGAATGAAGAATGTTCGATTTCCAGGTGTCCACTGTAGTTCAAAGGGCTGAGAAAGGGTTGTTGAGGTAGTTTGGACATGCTGAGTTTAGAGAGAGACAGGATGAAGAAGAGAATGTATAAATCTGGGAGGGGTGTGAGGGGTAGGGGGTCAT
This sequence comes from Cherax destructor, assembly GCA_009830355.1. Classification (NCBI taxonomy): domain Eukaryota; kingdom Metazoa; phylum Arthropoda; class Malacostraca; order Decapoda; family Parastacidae; genus Cherax; species Cherax destructor. The sequence goes on along the minus strand of WNWK01005168.1, from coordinate 83,017 downwards.
CCCTGGCATGGTTAAAGGGAAGAGGTAAAAAGAGGCATTAAGGGGCATGAGCATCCAGCAGGCTTGTGTGAGCATGTCAGATAAGAGTGAATGGAGCCAATGGGTTTTAATGGATGCACTGTTGGAGTGTGAGAAATGTAACGTTTACGAAGGGATTCCAGGAAACCAGTTAGCAGGACTTGAGCCCTGGATGTGGAAACAGCAGTGCCTGCACTCTTAAAGAGGGCCTAGGATGTTAGTCAGAGTAATCTGAATTGTGACGTTGGCACCAGTGACGGCTCGTGTATAGACACTACGGAACTGCAGCACCCCTATTTTCACTCGATATTATCAATAATATTCAATATAATGAGTTGTTTTTTCTTTAATTCTTTCTTTATACTTGTACATTATATAGTCCTTAAGCTTAATGTCAGTAGCCATCCCCTAGTACATAAAAAAATTACAAAAATCCTTGTATGGAACTGTGTGCTTCACAGTTCCAGCGACTCGGTGTGTGTTGTGCTTAAAAACCATGTACTGTATTCTTGAATGTGATAAAGTGTAGAATTAGATGATTATCATGCTTCCAGATCTTTTATTTAATTCAGGGGAGAAAATTATTAATCTTTTCGCACAAAGTAGAACAAGAAGAATGGATTTAGTTTTTAAATGAATGGATCAAGGTAAGTAAAAAATATTTTTTTGTTTATGATTTTATCAAGCTTATGTATAAATTTTCCTTTTATATGCTTGTTTTGTTTTACACAATATTAAAACAATGGCTAAAAATTTTCTGAAGCAGCACCTCCACTAATTTTAGCTACAAGCTGCCACTGGTCAGCACACTTTTGAACAAATAATGATGAATGTGTTTTCTTCCTTGATCACCCTGCCTTGGCTGGAGATGGCTGCTGAGATAAAATATTATTATTACTGTTGCTATTATTATTTTCATTGGGAAGCATTAAAGTGGCCATACAGCACCTAGGGAATGGAAAGTAAACAGGTTTGTCTGAGTAAAGTTAGGGTAGGTCCAATTTCTTGGAAAATATCCTCAAAGCATGTCTGGATACAGTCCATTGCCAATGGCCTTCCATTTGCTAGTACAGCAAGTAAATAATTTAGTTAGTTTCTAATTAATATTTAGATTATAATGCTGAGTTAGGGATAGTCTCTTTTTATATTAACTTTGATGTGTGATGTGTACACTGCAGGATGTAACTTATCAAATAATTACAGAATTTCCACCAGATTATTTAACATACCATAATTACAGCAATACGGGAGCAAGGGGCTAGTAACCCCTTCTCCTGTATACATTACTAAAGTTAAAAAGAGAAACTTTCGGTTTTCTTTTTAGGTCACCCTGCCTCAGTGGGATATGGCCAATTTGATGAAAAAAATTACAATAATAATATTCAGACCTAACAAAATGCCAGAGAGAAAACCCAGTTTTATAAATTCAAGGATTATGTGGAGTAAAATAAGGGTGGTATGTGAAAAGTGGGTTATAGTAAGTGTTTATGCACCTGGAGAAGAGAAGTGTAGAGGAGAGAGAGATTTTGGGAGATGTTGAGTGAGTGTGTAGGGAGTTTTGAACCAAGTGAGAGAGTACTTGTGGTGGGGGACCTAAATGATAAGGTGGGTAAAATTATTGTGGAGGGAGTAGTAGGTAAGTTTGGGGTGCCAGGGGAAAAATGAAAATGGGGAGCCTTTAATTGAATTATGTATAGAAAGAGGTTTGGTAATAAGTAATAGATATTTTAAGAAAAAGATAAGAAGTATACAAGATATGATATAGCACATAATGAAAGTAGTTTGTTAGATTATGTACTGGTGGATAAAAGGTTGATGGGTAGACTTCAGGATGTGCATGTTTATAGAGGGGAAACAACAGATATATCGGATCATTATTTAGTTGTAGCAACAGTTAGATTAAGAGGTAGATGGAGCAAAAGGAAAATGGCAACAGCACGTAAGAGAGGAAATGGCAGCAGCAAGTAAAAAAGAGGACTGGTTGGTGGAATGAGGTAAAGGGTGTGATAAAACAGAAAAAGGTCACACATGAGAGATTTTTAGAGCAGAAGTGATAGAAGATGAGTGGAGTATAGAGTAAAATAGAGGTGAAGAGAGTAGTGAGGGAATGCAAAAGGAGAGCAAATGATAGAGTGGGTGAGGCGCTGTCAACAAATTTTGCTAAGAATTTTTTTTTGGAGATAAATAGGTAAAGAAAGCCTAGGGAACAAATGGATTTGACAGTTTAAAACAGAATAGGGAAGTTAGTAGATGGGAAGTTGGAAGTATTGGGAAGATGGCAGAAATATTTTGAGGAACTGTTAAATGGTGATGAACAGAGGGAGGCAGTAATTTCATGCATTTGCCAGGAAGGTGTAACATCTTTTAGGAGTGAAGAAGAACCTGTTGTGAGTGTGGGGGAGGTGCATGAGGCATTATGTAGAATGAAAGGGGGTAAAGCAGCTGGAGCTGATGGGATCATGACAGAAATGTTAAAAGCAGGGGGTATACAGTGTTGGAGTGGTTAGTACTTTTGTTCAATAAATGTTTGAAAGAGGGGAAGGTACCTAGGGACTGGCAGAGAGTGTGTATAATTCCTTTATATAAGGGAAAAGGGGATAAGAGAGATTGTAAAAATTATAGGGAAAGAAGTTTACTGAGTATACCAAGTGAAGTGTATGGTAAGGTTATTACTGAAAGAATTGGAGGTAAAACAGAGCAGGACTGCAGCTGAACAAGGAGGCTTTAGAATAGGTAGGGAATGTGTAGATCAAGTGTTTACATTGAAGCATATAAGTGAACAATATTTAGATAAAGGAAGGGATGTTTTCATTGTATTTATGGATTTAGAAAAGACATATGACAGGAGAGCAATGTGGCAGATGTTGCAAGTGAATGGAATGGGTAGTAAAGGCTGTAAAGAGTTTTTATGAGGATAATGAGGCTCAGATTAGGGTGTGTAGGAGAGAGGGAGATTCTTCTTCTTTCAACAAACAGGCCGTATCCCACCGAAGCAGGGTGGTCCAAAAAGAAAAACAAAAGTTTCTTTTTTTAACTTTAGTAATGTATACAGGAGAAGGGGTTACTAGCCCCTTGCTCCCAGTATGTTAGTTGCCTCTTACGACACTCATGGCTTACAGAGGAAGAATTCTGTTCCACTTCCCCATGGAGATAACTTTCCAGTAAAAGTAGGCCTGGCCTACTTTTGCTGGGGTGTACAGTGTGTGGACAGGGGTGTGTAATGTCACCATGGTTGTTTAACATATTTATAAATGGAGTTGTAAAAGAAATAAATGCTAGGGTGTTGGGGAGAGGGGTCGGATTAAATTATGTGGAATCAAATACAAAATGGGAGTTGTCATAGTTACTTTTTGCTGATGATACTGTGCTTTTGGGAGATTCTAAAGAGAAGTTACTAAGCACACACAACCATCACATATAAAAAAGAGAGGAGCTTACGACGATGTTTCGGTCCGACTTGGACCATTTACAAAGTCACACTAACACACACAGGATAGGAAGAAGGGGTATTTATAGGCAGGCAGACAGGGGAGGGTACAAGAAAGTGGTGGAGGGGTAATAATGGAGGTAGTAGTGGTAGTGGTAGTAGTAGTACTCCATTATTAGCCCTCCACCACTTTCTTGTGCCCTCCCCTGTCTGCCTGCCTATAAATACCCCTTCTTCCTGTCCTGTGTGTTAGTGTGACTTTGTAAATGGTCCAAGTCGGACCGAAACGTCGTCGTAAGCTCCTCTCTTTTGTATATGTGCGGGTTGTGTGTGTATTGTTCCAGTCACGGTATTGTGCCTTTTTTTTTTTTTTTTGTTATTTAGAAGTTACTAAGGTTAGTGGACGAGTTTGGGAGGGTGTGTAAAGAAAGAAAGTTGAAAGTGAACACAGATAAGTTTTATATAGTCTATGAATTATGTCTTTTGCTTCAACATCAGAAGCATTTTACTTTTTTTTTTTTGTCTTCTACTTTCAGACCATCTTGCTATCACTTTGGCAGCAACAAACCTTTTGTGCATCTCTCTTCCTACATGCACAGCTCTACATTACTGGAATACCCGAAAAAATAGGGTAGTGTGAACTACAGCCAGCACAAAAGAGAAAATTAATTCAAAGAAAAATTTATTGAAGTCAAAAGACCGAATGAATAGCCAATCTTCCAATTACTTTTAATTGCACATTAACAGACTCTTAACACTCTTCTTTAGCAGGAGAGAGAAGTTAGGCTAAAAAAAATTAACTTACGCTTTGATCACATTATCATCAACTGTATAATAATTTCACATAAACATACCTGGTCAGGCCAAGTGAAGGCAAAATAATGACCATAAAAAGAAGGAAAACAAAAGTCTTTCTCATGATAGAGTGGTTTTCTGAAGAGCGTGTCCAGTGAGACATAAACTGATCTGAATAAGACACAATAACAGGCATAAGTGCAGCCATGGTCCAAAGTAGCAGAGTTGGCAGGAATTCCGACAAAACCGGACTCTGTGGAGGCAGAAAAAGTCATTCAATAATTTTTTTTATTAACACATAGGCCGTTTCCCACCAAGGCAGGGTGGCCCGACAAAGAAAAACTTTCATCATCATTCACTCCATCACTGTCTTGCCAGAGGTGTGCTTACACTACAGCTACAAAACTGCAACATTAACACCCCTCCTTCAGAGTGCCGGCCCTGTACTTCCCATCTCCAGGAATCAAGTCCTGCCTGCCGGTTTCCCTGAAACCCTTCATAAATGTTACCTTGCCTACACTCCAACAGCACGTCAACTCCTAAAAACCATTTGTCTCCATTCGCTCCTATCTAACATGCTCACGCACGCTTGTTGGAAGTTCAAGCCCCTCGCACACAAAACCTCCTTTACACCCTCCCTCCAACCTTTTCTAGGCAGACCCCTACCCCGCCTTCCCTCTACTACAGATTTATACACTCTCGAAGTCATTCTATTTTGTTCCATCCTCTCAATTAAAGGGCTCCCATTATCATTTACACCTGGCACCCCAAACTTACCTACTACACCCTCTCTAAATGTTTCTCCTACTTTAGCATTTAGGGCCCCTACCACAATTACCCTCTCACTTGGTTCAAAAGTTCCTATACATTCGCTTAACATCTCCCAAAATCTCTCTCTCTCCTCTACACTCCTCTCTTATCCAGGCACATACATGCTTATTATGACCCACTTTTCGCATCCGACCCTTATTTTGATCCACATAATCTTTGAATTTATACATTTATATTCCCTCTTCTCCTTCCATAACTGATCTTTAAACATTATTGCTACCCCTTTCTTAGCTCTAACTCTCTCAGACACTACTGACTTAATCCCATTTATTTCTCCCCACTGAAACTCGCCTACCCCCTTCAGCTTTATTTCGCTTAGGACCAGGACATCCAACTTCTTTTCATTCATAACATCAGCAATCATCTCTTTCTTATCATCTGCACTTCATCAACGCACATTCAAGCATCCCAGTTTTATAAAAATTTTCTTCTTCTCTTTTCTAGTAAATGTATACAGGAGAAGGGGTTACTAGTCCATTGCTCCCGGCATTTTAGTCTCCTCATACGACACGCATGGCTTACGGAGGAAAGATTCTTTTCCACTTCCCCATGGAGAATAGAGGAAATAAAGAAGAACAAGAGCTATTAGGAAAAAAGAAGAAAAACCTAGATATGTGTATGTATGTATACGCATGTGCATGCTGTGTAGTGTGACCTAAGTGTAAGTAGAAGTAGCAAGATATACCTGTTATCCAGCGTGTTTATGAGACAGAAAATGACACCAGCAATCCTACCATCATGTAAAACAGTTACAGGTTTCTGTTTCACATTCACTTGGCAGGACGGTAGTACCTCCCTGGGTGGTTGGTAAACAGCAACCACACAGGGAGCTACTACTGTCCTGACAAGTGAGTATAATACAGAAGCCTGTAATTGTTTTACATGATGATAGGATTGCTGGTGTCTTTTTTCTGTCTCATAAACATGCGGGATAACAGGTATATCTTGCTACTTCTACTTACACTTAGGTCACACTACACATGCATGTACATGCATATATATACACACCCACATGGTTTTCTTTTATTTTCTTAATAGTAGGATTGCAGATGAGCAAGGAGGCTTTAGAGTGGGTAGGGGATGTGTAGATCAAGTGTTTACAGTGAAGCATATATGTGAACAGTATTTAGATAAAGGTAGAGAAGTTTTTATTGCATTTATGGATTTAGAAAAGGTATATGATAGAGTGGATAGGAGAGCAATGTGGCAAATGTTGCAAGTGTATGGAATAGGTAGTAAGTTACTGAAGGCTGTAAAGAGTTTTTATGAGGATAGTGAGGCTCAGGTTAGGGTGTGTAGGAGAGAGGGAGATTGCTTCCCGGTAAAAGTAGGTCTTAGACAGGGATGTGTAATGTCACCATGGTTGTTTAATATATTTATAGATGGGGTTGTAAAAGAAGTAAATGCTAGGGTGTTGGGGAGAGGGGTGGGATTAAATTATGGAGAATTAAATGCAAAATGGGAGTTGACACAGTTACTTTTTGCTGATGATACTGTGCTTATGGGAGATTCTAAAGAAAAGTTGCAAAGGTTAGTGGACGAGTTTGGGAGTGTGTGTAAAGGTAGAAAGTTAAAAGTGAACATAGATAAGAGTAAGGTGATGAGGGTATCAAACGATTTAAATAAAGAAAAATTGGATATCACATTGGAGAGAGGGATTATGGAAGAAGTAAATGTTTTCAGATAATTGGGAGTTGATGTGTCAGCGGATGGGTTTATGAAGAATGAGATTAACCATAGAATTGATGAAGGAAAAAAGGTGAGCGGTGCATTGAGGTATCTGTGGAGACAAAAAACGTTATCCATGGAGGCAAAGAAGGGAATGTACGAAAGTATAGTGGTACCAACACTCTTATATGGGTGTGAAGCATGGATTGCAAATGCTGCAGCAAGGAGGAGGCTGGAGGCAGTGGAGATGTCCTGTCTAAGGGCAATGTGTGGTGTAAATATTATGCAGAAAATTCGGAATGTGGAAATTAGGAGAAGGTGTGGAGTTACTAAAAGTATTTGTCAGAGGGCTGAAGAGGGGTTGTTGAGGTGGTTTGGTCATTTAGAGAGAATGGATCAAAGTAGAATGACTTGGAGAGCGTATAAATCTGTAGGGGAAGGAAGGCGGGGTAGGGGTCGTCCTAGAAAAGGTTGGAGGAAGGGGTAAAGGAGGTTTTGTGGGCGAGGGCTTGGACTTCCAGCAAGCATGTGTGAGCATGTTAGATAGGAGTGAATGGAGACGAATGGTTTTGGGACATGACGATCTGTTGGAGTGTGAGCAGGGTAACATTTTGTGAAGGGATTCAGGGAAACCAGTTAATTGATTTAGTTGGACTTGAGTCCTGGAAATGGGAAGTACAATGCCTGCACTTTAAAGGAGGGGTCTGAGATAGTGACAGCTGGGAGGGACTTTTCTCAGCTGTCGTATCTGAGCTCCTCTGCAAAGACAGTGATTATGTATGAGTGTGGTGAAAGTGTTGAATGATGATGAAAGTATTTTCTTTTTGGGGATTTTCTTTCTTTTTGGGTCACCCTGCCTCGGTGGGAGACGGCCGACTTGTTGGAGAGAAAAAAAAAAAAAAAAAAAAAAAAATAAAAGTTCTCTTTTTTATTTCCTAGCTCCATGGGAAAGTGGAAAGAATTCTTCCTCCGTAACCCATGCGTGTCGTAAGTGGCAACTAAACTGCCGGGAGCAAGGGGCTAGTAACCCCTTCTCCTGTATACATTACTAAATTTAAAAAGAAAAACTTTTGTTTTTCTTTGTGTGTCACCCTGCCTCGGTGGGATATGGCCTGTTTGTTGAAAGAAGAATTTTACTAATGCCAATCTTTTATGAAACAAACTTCATGACATGTAAGATATGTAATCACAAGATTCTCAGTTTTAATACCAACAGTAAAACCGGTTATGCTAAAGAATTAATTGACAAAGCATTCTTACTATGTCTTACCATGCTGTGGATTTTCTCTGAGAGAAGAATAATATCCAGACCATTGATGATAACAGCAGGTGTTGTAAGAAAAAAGAGCACCACAAACAGCATGATATTAAGAATAATTGCTTTCAGCCACCAATGGCGATTTGTCACTGAAAGGTTTGCCCTGGAAAAAATAAATGAACATTCAGTTAAGGTCTAGTGCTTTAAATCACCTTCAACATATAATGGTTACATTACAATGATAATGCTGTTAAGATCATTAATTCTAATTGTTTAAAAGTGAAAATACTTCATTTAATTATAAAAAGTCACTTAAAAATTATAGACAACTTCTAAACAAAGCACTTCTCATTCACTCACCCCAAATCATAAAGGCTGGACACCAAGAGTGTAAAACTGTAGTTTTTACAAAAGGGAAAGGATGGATTATGTCAGAAAGAAAAGAGTGGTGAAATCATGTTCGTCTGGTCAGAGTCTTAAGCCCACAATATGTATGTTGTTGTACTTGAGAAAAACACACAACAACAACTGGAAACTTGATTTAAGATAATGTGTTTACAAAGCAAACTTTTTCAGGTCTGATAAAAATGTTGCTCGTATGTTTCTATCAACCACAATTTGTTGGTATAAAGTTGTAACAACGCATTTCTCTTCCTGGAAACTCAATCCAAACCCCATCCACTAACTCTAATTCAACCAAATAAAAATTGAAATTCTATAATTGGTAGGTCTAAAAAAAAAAAAAGTGAAATACAGAAACCTAGACATAACAGCAATTTCAGAAACTAAAATAGCTATAACAGTAGATGAACTACTACCAAGAGGTATCAATTAATGAGGTTACTGGCAAGTGAGCAGCTCATCCTCTTAACCACAGACATCATGTCACTGCTGTAAAAACACCCAAATGGGCGACGGTTGAAGGCACCTTGAATAGTTGAATTATGAATGATTTGATGAAGGATGAGGTGAATCATAGAACTGATGAGGGGAAAAGGGTGAGTGGTGGACTTCGGAGTCTGTGGAGACAAAGAACTTTGTCCATGGAAGTAAAGAGGGGAATGTATGAGAGTATAGTTATACCAACACTCTTATATGGGTGTGAAGCATGGGTGATGAATGTTGCAATGAGGAGAAGGCTGGAGGCAGTGGAGATGTCATGTCTGAGGTCAATGTGTGGTGTGAACATAATGCAGAGAATTCGGAGTTTGGAAATTATGAGGAGGTGCGGGATTACCAAAACTATTATCCAGAGGGCTGAGGAGGGGTTGTTGAGGTGGTTCGAACATGTAGAGAGAATGGAACGAAACAAAATGACTTCGAGAGTGTATAAATCTGTAGTGGAGGGAAGGTGGGGTAGGGGTCAGCCTAGGAAAGGTTGGGAGGGAGGGGATAAAAGAGGTTTTGTGTGCGAGGGGTTTGGATTTCCAGCCAGCATGTGTGAGCGTATTTGATAGGAGTGAATGGAGACAAATGGTTTTTAATACTTGACGTGCTGTTGGAGTGTGAGCAAAGTAACATTTATGAAGGGATTCAGGGAAACCGGCAGGCCGGACTTGAGTCCTGGAGATGGGAAGTACAGTGTCTGCACTCTGAAGGAGGGGTGCTAATGTTGCAGTTTTATAACTGCAGTGTAAAGCACCCCTCTGGCAAGACAGTGATGGAGTGAATGATGATGAAAGTTTTTCTTTTTCAGGCCACCCTGCCTTGGTGGGAATTGGCTGATGTGTTAATAAAAAAAAAATATTGTTCTGGATGAGCACAATAGATGCTCATTTCCTGTTTGTGCACAAACTTTTTTTTATGCCTTTTATCTTATATTTATAATTTTTCCAATGTGTTATGTTATAATTACTTATTTTTTTATGGATTGAGAACAACCTAATCTGTCTTAGAAATGAGCTGCAAACCGTATGTGAAAAATTTACTTAAATGCCTGGAGGAAGGTTGCATTGTGAGGCAAAGCAGGAGTAGCAATCCTAATTAAGGAAAGAAATGAGATGTGAAAATCAGAATACACCAATCTTTCCTGAGTTGACAGATAGAAATATAGTTTAAGAAATGTTCTGTGAAACGCACTATGATAAAATGAAAATAAATGCTGAGCTGTACATTACAGCAGTCAGCCATTCATTCAGTTCTGACAGATGGCCTTCCACAAGTTTAGGATTTACCAGTATGTATCAATCATCAAGTAACCCTTACTCTAATATACATATTAACTTTATTCTCATATATATTCTAGATTTTATTATCATATTCTGGTTATCATATTGTGGTAGTAGGTTGGTAGTCAGCAACCACCCAGGGAGGTACTACCATCTTGCCAAGTGAGTGTAAAACGAAAGCTTGTATTTGTTTTACATGATGGTAGGATTGCTGGTGTCTTTTTTCTGTCTCATAAACATGCAAGATTTCAGGTACGTCTTGCTACTTCTACTTACACTTAGGTCACACTATGCAAACATGTACACGTTTATGTATACACACTCATCTGAGTTTTTTTTATTTTATCTTAATAGTTCTTGTTCTTATTGCTTTTCCTTTCATATCCATGGGGAAGTGGAATAAGAATCTTTCCTCCGTAAGCCATGCGTGTTGTAAAAGTCAACTAAAATGCCGGGAACAATGGGCTAGTAACCCCTTTTCCAGTATAGCTTACTAAAAAGAAAAAGAAGAAAACCGTCAAAGTGGGATGTTTGAATGTGCGTGGATGTTGTGCGAATGATAAGAAAGAGATGATTGTAGATGTTATGAATGAAAAGAAACTGGATGTCCTGGCTTTAAGTGAGACAAAGCTGAAGAGGGTAGGAGAGTTTCAGTGGGGAGAAATAAATGGGATTAGGTCGGGGGTTTCAAATAGAGTTAGAGCTAAAGAAGGAGTGGCAATAATGTTGAATAATCAGTTATGGCAGGTAAAGAGGGAATATAAATGTATAAATTCAAGGATTATGTGGTGTTAAATAAAGGCTGGATGTGAAAAGTGGGTTATAGTAAGTGTTTATGCACCTGGAGAAGAGAGAAGTGTAGAGGAGAGAGAGAGATTTTGGGAAATGTTGAGTGAGTGTGTGGGGAGTTTTGAACCAAGTGAGAGAGTAATTGTGGTTGGGGATCTTAATGCTAAAGTGGGTAAAAATGTTGTGGAGGGAGTAGTAGGTAAATTTTGGGTGCCAGGGGTAAATGTAAATGGAGAACCATTAATTGAGCTATGTGTAGAAAGAGGTTTGGTAATAAGTAATACATATTTTATGAAAAAGAGGATAAATAAATATACAAGGTATGATATAGCACGTAAGGAAAGTAGTTTGTTGGATTATGTATTGGTGGATAAAAGGTTGATGGGTAGGCTTCAGGATGTACATGTTTATAGAGGGGCAACGGATATATCGGATCATTATTTGGTTGTAGCTACAGTTAGAGTAAAAGGTAGATGGGACAAAAAGAAAATGGCAACAGCAAGTAAGAGAGAGGTAAAAGTGTATAAACTAAGGGAGGAGGAAGTTAGGGTGAGATATAAGCAACTATTGGCAGAAAGGTGGGCTAGTGCAAGTATGAGTAGTGGGGAGGGGGGGTTGAAGAGAGTTGGGATAGTTTTAAAAATGCAGTATTAGAATGTGGGGCAGAAGTGTGTGGCTATAGGAGGGTGGGTGAAGGAGGAAAGAGGAGTGAGTGGTGGAATGAAGAAGTAAAGTGTTTGATAAAAGAGAAAAAGGTAGCTTATGAGAGGTTTTTACAAAACAGAAGTGTTAATAGAAGAGCAGAGTATAGGGAGAGTAAAAGAAAGGTAAAGAGAGTGGTGAGAGAGTGCAAAAGAAGAGCGGATGAAAGAATGGGAGAGGCTCTGTCAAGAAATTTTGCTGAAAACAAGAAAATTTTTGGAGTAAGATAAACAAGGTAAGAAAGCCAAGGGAACGAATGGATTTGTCAGTTAAAAACAGAGTAGGGGAGTTAGTAGATGGGGAGCTGGAGGTATTGGGTAGATGGCGGGAATATTTTGAGGAACTTTTAAATGTCGATGAAAAAAGGGAGGCGGTAATTTCATGTACTGTTCAGGGAGGTACAACATCGTTTAGGAGTGAAGAAGAGCAGGATGTGAGTGTGGGGGAGGTGCGTGAGGTATTACATAGAATGAAAGGGGGTAAAGCAGCTGGAACTGACGGGATCATGACAGAAATGTTAAAAGCAGAGGGGAATATAGTGCTGGAGTGGTTGGTATTTTTGTTTAATAAATGTATGAAAGAGGGGAAGGTACCTAGGGATTGGCAGAGAGCATGTATAGTTCCTTTATATAAAGGGAAGGGGGATAAAAGAGAGTGTAAAAATTATAGGGGAAGAAGTTTACTGAGTATACCTGGTCAAGTGTATGGCAGGGTTATTATTGAAAGAATTAGAGGTAAGACAGAGAGTAGGATTGCAGATGAGCAAGGAGGCTTTAGAGTGGGTAGGGAATGTGTAGATCAACTGTTTACAGTGAAGCATATATGTGAACAGTATTTAGATAAAGGTAGAGAAGTTTTTATTGCATTTATGGATTTAGAAAAGGCATATGATAGAGTGGATAGGGGAGCAATGTGGCAAATGTTGCAAGTGTATGGAATAGGTAGTAAGTTACTGAAGGCTGTAAAGAGTTTTTATGAGGATAGTGAGGCTAAGGTTAGGGTGTGTAGAGGGAGATTACTTCCCGGTAAAAGTAGGTCTTAGACAGGGATGTGTAATGTCATTATGGTTGTTTAATATATTTATAGTTGGAGGGTGATTAAATGCTATTTTGGGGGAATAATTAAAATGGGAATTAAACACAGTTAACTTTTTGCTGATGATACTGTGCTTATGGGAGATTCTAAAGAAAAGTTGCAAAGGTTAGTGGACGAGTTTGGGAGAGTGTGTAAAGGTAGAAAGTTGAAAGTGAACATAGATAAGAGTAAGGTGATGAGGGTATCAAACAATTTAAATAAAGAAAAATTGGATATCACATTGGAGAGAGGGATTATGGAAGAAGTAAATGTTTTCAGATATTTGGGAGTTGACGTGTCAGCGGATGGGTTTATGAAGGATGAGGTTAACCATAGAATTGATGAAGGAAAAAAGGTGAGTGGTTCGTTGAGGTATCTGTGGAGACAAAAAATGTTATCCATGGAGGCAAAGAAGGGAATGTACGAAAGTGTGAAGCATGGGTTGCAAATGCTGCACGAGGAGGAGGCTGGAGGCAGTGGAGATGTCCTGTCTAAGGGCAATGTGTGGTGTAAATATTATGCAGAAAATTCGGAATGTGGAAATTAGGAGAAGGTGTTGAGTTACTAAAAGTATTTGTCAGAGGGCTGAAGAGGGGTTGTTGAGGTGGTTTGGTCATTTAGAGAGAATGGATCAAAGTAGAATGACTTGGAGAGCGTATAAATCTGTAGGGAAAGGAAGGCGGGGTAGGGGTTGTCCTAGAAAAGGCTGGAGGGAGGGGGTAAAGGAGGTTTTGTGGGCGAGGGGCTTGGACTTCCAGCAAGCATGTGTGAGCATGTTAGATAGGAGTGAATGGAGACGAATGGTTTTTGGGACATGACGATCTGTTGGAGTGTGAACAGGGTAACATTTTGTGAAGGGATTCAGGGAAACCAGTTAATTTATTTAGTTGGACTTGAGTCCTGGAAATGGGAAGTACAATGCCTGCACTTTAAGGGAGGGGTCTGGGATAGTGACAGCTGGGAGGGACTATTCTCAGCTGTCGTATCTGAGCGCCTCTGGAAAGACAGTGATTATGGGTGGTTGCTGTCTACCAACCTACTACCTATAAAATAATAGTAAAAATAGTAAATCTTTAAATTATATTATGGGAATATAACATTGTGTGTACTTTTGTTTTTCTCTTCGGGCCACCCCGCCTTGGTGGGAAACGGCCGATTTGTTGAAAGAAAGAAAGAACAGTGTGTGTTGATGAAAGTAGTTCACAGTATGAGAATTCTACAATTGGGTGTAAGGCAGTATTGTTTTGGGCAGGTATTTATACTACCATGTAGTATAAGTAATGTATGAACTTTGGGAATCTAATTTTGAGGTTTTAAGATTTAGGTAATTGGGAGATTTTTTGGTAAACTTATGTATTGAGTTTTTAGTTTAGGGTGAGTATGTGGTTTTTGAGAAGAGTCTCTAATTGATGTTCAGACAGGGTTACTTTAGTATTTACTGGTAATGAATTCTAAATTTTGGGGCCCTTTATGTGCATAGAGTTTTTACACAGTGTGATATGGACACGGGGTACATCAAAAAGTGATCTGTGTCTTGTGTTATGGTCGTGCGTCCTGTTAAGGTTGGTGAAGAGAAGTTTGAGTGTAGTGTTCTATGTATGTAGTAGGCATAATAATAATTATGGATGTTCTTTACGGTGAGTAGTTTTAGACTTTTGAATATTGGTGGAGTATGCTGTCTGGAGTGGAAATTTGTTATCATTCTTGACTGCAGCCTTTTGCTGGGTTATTAGTGGTCTTGGGTGATTGAATGTTGTTGATCTCCATGCACAAATTCCATAGGTGAGATAAGGGTAGATGAGTGAATGATATAGTGCAAGGAGAGCTGATTGTGGAACATAGTACCATATCTTTGATAGTATGCCTAATGTTTTAAGAGATTTTCTTGGAAATTTGTTGTATATGTGTCTAGAATTTGAGGCTACTGTCAAGGTGGATTCCTAGGAATTTTCCCTCCGAGTCTTGTGATGGGTGAACCGTTTAGCGTTACGTTAAGTGGAACATTTGTAGCTCTGTTTCCAAACTGAATGAAATAGGTTTTGTCAGTATTGAGAGTAAGCTTATTAGTCATCATCCAGGTAGATATTTTCTGCAATTCATTATTAAGAGCATTGGCCAGTATGACTGGGTTTGGGTGAGAGAAGACGTATGTAGTGTCATCTGCAAATAATATGGGTTTGAGTAGTTGTGATGCATTCGGTAGGTCATTGATATAAATGAGTTAGAGGAGTGGGCCAAGGACACTTCCTTGAGGGACCCCGACTGTAATTGGTTGTGTGGAAGAGTTAGCTCCATTTGTGTACACATATTGGCTTCTGTTACTAAGGTATGACTTTAGGTAGTTGAGGGAGTGCCCTCTTATACCATAGTGTGTTAATTTAATGTGCAGAAAATCATGGTTGACTGTATCAAAAGCTTTACGTAAATCAATGAAGATTCCGAGAGTGACTTCTTTCTTCTCGAGAGCGGTGTATATTAGTTCTAGCATGTGTATAATAGCATCATTTATGCTTTTATAAGTCCTGAATCCAAACTGACAGGGGTTGAGTATGTCGTGTGAGACGAGATAGGAATTGATCTGCCTATGAATCAAATTTTTCAAAGATTTTAGAGTCCAAGCCTTTAGCCCACAAAACCTCTTTTACTCCCTTCCTCCAACCTTTTTGAGGATGACCCCTACCCCACCTTCCTTACCCTACAAATTTATATGCTCTCCAAGTCATTCTACTTTCTACTACTTTCTTCAGCCATCTGACTAATACTTTTAGTAACTCCACACCTCCTAATTTCCACACTACAAAGTCTCTGCATAATATTTACACCACACATTGCCCTTAAACACGACATCTCCACTGCCTCCAGCCTCCTCTCGCTGCAGCATTTACAACCCATGCTTCACACCCATATAAGAGTGTTGGTACCACTATACGTTCATACATTCCCTTCTTTGCTTCCATGGATAACGTTTTTTTGTCTCCACAAGATACCTCAACGCACCACTCACCTTTTTTCCTTCATTAATTCTATAGTTAACCTCATCCTTCATAAACCCATCCGCTGACAAGTCAACTCCCAAATATCTGAACACATTCACTTCTTCCTTACTCCCTTCAATGCGATATCCATTTTTTCTTTATATTTAAATTGCTTGATACCCTCATCACTTTCAACTTTCTACCTTTACACACCCACCCAAACTTGTCCACTACCCTTTGCAACTTTTCTTTAGAATCTCCCAAAAGCACAGTATCATCAGCTAAAAGTAACTGTGCCAACTCCCATTTTGTATATGATTCCCCATAATTTAATCCCTCCCCTCTCCCCAACACCCTAACACTTCTTTTACAACCCCATGTATAAATATGTTAAACAACCATGGTGACATTACACATCCCTGTCTAAGACCTACTTTTACTGGGAAATAATCTCCCTCTCTCCTACACACCCTAACCTGAGCCTTACTATCCTCATAAAAAAACTTTACAGCATTTAGTAACTTACTACCTATTCCATACACTTGCAACATTTGTCACACTGCTCCCCTATTCACTCTCATCATATGCCTTTTCTAAATTCATAAATGCAATGAAAACTTCCCAGTCTTACCAGTAGATATCTTCAGGGGCTGGTGCAACTCGGATGATCCAGTTATGGGGTTTTAATTCAGCAGAAACTGAAGAAACTGGGGTAACTCTCAAACAATCACACTTGTTCTTGTGATCCCGCATTACTTTCTTTGCATTTTCAATCGTGTCAAAAGTCACATACGCCACTCCCGTAGGTTGCTGCAAAGCCTTAATTTTCTCATTTTCAACGTGGTTGGCCAAACGTGTTTCTTCCTCAGTATAATACTCAATGGCATCCACCTAAGTAATAAAAATCACGTTAACATTCTAAAGTATACCGTTACATTAAAATCATAAATGATAACAAAGAACAAGATGAGAGGAGTTGTTTAACAGGGTAAGTGGGAAGGGTAAAGGGAAGGGAAGTAGGGGATGGGGAGGAGGTAAAGGGAATTGAAGTAGGGGATTGGGAGGGGGAAGGGGAGGAGGGATATGGGAGAGGGGAAGGAGAGGAGAGGAGGAGAGGGGAAGGACAGGAGAGGGGGAGAGGGGAAGGAGAGGAGAGGGGGAGAGGGGAAGGAGAGGAGAGGGGGAGAGAGAGAATGAGTGTGTAAGAGAGTACTCACTCATTTGCATTCGCCTATTTGTGGATACACGAGTAAGGTCAGCTTCTGGCCCTGCCTCTCAACTTGCCACATGCCAGAGTAACTCTCTCCTAGCCTTATGGGCTCTATCATGCATATTCTTAAAACTATATGTGGAGCTTGCCTCCACCATTTCACCGAGATCATTTCATTTCCTGATCACTCGACACTGAAAAAATACTTCCTCATCCTGAGTACCTGTTTCTAGCCTCACCAACAGCCTGTCCCTGTCTATCTTTCAAATTCTTCTAAGCAAATGTTGTCTACCCTGGTTCTTCTGTTCTCTAATGTTGCTAGATTCAATTTTGTTTGTCTCTCCACACAGCTCATACCCCTTAGCTATGGAACATGGCTAGTTGCAGACTTCTGTATTTTTTTTTTTAACATGCTTTTTCAAGTGCAGGTTTCATAATGGAACATGCACCTGTTCCATAATGAAACCTGAAGTGAGACAAACAGGTTGAAAAAGCTTAGGGAACACATGGATTTGACAGTTAAAAACAGAAGAGGGGAGTTATTAGATGGAGATATTGAGGTATTGGGAAGATGGTAAGACTATTTTGAGGAGCTGTTAAATGTTGAAGACAGGGAGGCTGTGCTTTCATGCATTGGCCAGGGAGGTATAGCATCCTTTAGGAGTGAGGAAGAGCCAGATTGAGTGGTGGAGGTGCATGAGGCTGTGGGTAAAATGAAAGGGGGTAAAGCAGCTGGGATTGATGGGATCATGACAGAAATGTCAAAAACAAGTGGGGATATAGTTTTGGAGTGGTTAGTACTTTTGTTCAATAAACGTATGAAAAAGGGGAAGGTACCTAGGGACTGGCAGAGAGCATGCATAGTTGCTTTGTATAAAGGGAAGGGGAACAAAAAGTACAAAAAAATAGGGGAATAAGCATACTGAGTATACCAGGGGTGGCGATACATGCAGTTTGGTGGGGCATCTGAACTATAGTCTGCACACCTTTGGCAAGACATTGATGGAGCAAATGATGGTGAAAGTGTTTCTTTGTCAGGTCACCCTGTGGCTCATCTCTGACTAACTTCTAGTGGAGTCCCCGAGTTCCCTTTCCTTGCCTCTGAAATAGCCTATCCCTGTCTACCTTATCAATTTCTTAAAGTACTTTATATGTTGTTATGGCTTCCCTGGTTCTTCTGTCCTCCAATGTCGTTAGGTCCAATTCCGCTAGCCTCTCATCGAAGCTCATGCTCCTTAGATAAGCAACAAACATTGTTGCATACTTCTACACTTTTTTCAGTTTCCTAACATGCTCTGGAAATTTTTGTGAGAACTGCCCCTTGTGAGCTGCTCACTTGGCAATTGCTGTTGACACAGACACCCTGAGATAGTCCTTCCCTGCTCAAAAGTGGCTCTTACAACATATTTCCAGTTACTACTGTTCTTGTAAGAAATTCCTAACTATACACGACTGAAGGATTAACTCACTTGGTGGTACGAAGTTCTCTGTTCCCTCACTGTCAGTACCTCTTGCAGTGACGGACTTATCTGGTGTTCGCATGTCCGTCTTCTCAAACCCCACAGATCGACTACAACCTATGTTTCTCCAGAAATGTTGGCCAACTATGCTGACTGTGTGCCTGGATAGAGACGAATATCCACAGTACTTCAAGAAGCCTCTTATGATTTTGTTGTCTCCAGGCCAAGTGTATTAACGACTGTTCTCCAGGCTGTTTGACACGTCACATCTTGTCACAATGGTGTCTGCACTCCAAGTAGAGAGCTGGCATCCCTCTGACTCCCGTTTTCATTTGAATTTTGGGTTGCCAGTTCTCTAGCTAATATTTGCCTATATTAAAGGCCTAATCCTACCTATGTTAAGGTCCTAGGCCTACATTAATAATATCTAGTTACTTCTCTAATTCTAATATTTTTTTTTTATTAATTAACGCATAGGCCGTTTCCCACCAATGCAGGGTGGCCTGACAAAGAAAAATTTTCATCATCATTCACTCCATCACTGTCTTGCCAGAGGCATGCTTACACTACAGCTACAAAACTGCAACATTAACACCCCTCCTTCAGAGTGCCGGCACTGTACTTCCCATCTCCAGGAATCAAATCCTGCCTGCCGGTTTCCCTGAAACCCTTCATAAATTCAAATATTAGTTACTACTATATAAACCTACCTAAACCTTCCTTGAAGGGTAAATATATCAAATAATATGTACAGTCACTACCTACGCCAACTAAGTGTGTGTGAGGATGTTAAGTGCCTGTACTGCTTATTTACTGTTTCCCTGTGGAAGTTATTTGGTCTCCCAATAAGTTTCCACACATGCTTTGTCCAGTGCAGGTTCCATATTGGTACTTCATACTCCAAGATATGCCTAATGTATGCTATATAAAGAGAGAGAATGATGCTTTCTTGAGTTTCTTAAGTTATTTGGCTGGTGTGAGAGACTGGCAATATATTGGGCACTTTGCTACTTTGAATGAAGTCTGAAGCCTCTGTGTCCCTAGTCTATACCCAATTTCTGGTGTTCTAGCTCCTTCCCCAATCTTGATGACCTTGCATTTACTGGGGTGTCTGTGTATGTGCAAGCACCTGTGCATCCATGGAGTGAAGGGGAAGGAAGGGGTTGGTTATGACTGTGATACAAGGTCTGAAGGAAGTACCATACTATAGGCTTTATCTGCACATAAGGCTAATCTTGTGTGTAAACCACTGCTATTTGATGACAACAGCTCTCTAAATTTAAGTGACTATCATCTTTCGTTCATTTCCACTTCTAAAATGCCAATTTCTTCCTTGATTTCATTTTAGGTTTGTGAATCCCCATAATCACAGCCATCAACCTAGCTAATAAAAGAACACATTAATCCAACACAGTGGCATTTCCCCTATCCCCATCATCAGCTGTGATCTGATAATGGTCCTGGACAGATTAAAACATTATCTAAAGTTTCTTCTCAAATTAATGATTTTTTTTTCAACAAGTCGGCTGTCTCCCACCGAGGCAGGGTGACTCAAAAAGAAAGAAAATCCCCAAAAAGAAAATACTTTCATCATCATTCAACACTTTCACCACACTCATACATAATCACTGTCTTTGCAGAGGCGCTCAGATACGACAGCTGAGAATAAGTCCCTCCCAGCTGTCACTATCCCAGACCCCTCCTTTAAAGTGCAGGCATTGTACTTCCCATTTCCAGGACTCAAGTCCAACTAAATCAATTAACTGGTTTCCCTGAATCCCTTCACAAAATGTTATCCTGCTCACACTCCAACAGCTCGTCAGGTCCCAAAAACCATTCGTCTCCATTCACTCCTATCTAACACGCTCACACATGCTTGCTGGAAGTCCAAGCCCCTCGCCCACAAAACCTCCTTTAATGATTAATGATTTTAATGATTTAATGATTCTTTCTTTCTTTCTTTCAACACGTCGGCCGTTTCCCACCGAGGCAGGGTGGCCCAAAAGGAAAAACGAAAGTTTCTCCTTTTACATTTAGTAATATATTCAGGAGAAGGGGTTACTAGCCCCTTGCTCCCGGCATTTTAGTCGCCTCTTATGACACACATGGCTTACGGAGGAAGAATTCTGTTCCACTTCCCCGTGGAGATAAGAGGAAATAAGAACAAGAACTAGTAATGATTATCTCCTCTAATTTTCTCTACTACACAAAATTTTACAAGCACTGAATTTGACGGGTTTTTTTCCCCATGAATTCTTCTCTTGTTTAATATATCTATGAATAAACCAATTATTTACAATGCCATTACAAAAATAAAAAAAATCCACATTTTTCTTTTTAAGCCAATGACTTACAAAATTATCAAGTCTTAACTCTGAAACTTACTGTTGGACAGCCAAATATGTCACAGCAGCCACAGATAACTCCTCCTCTATATGGTCTCATGTCAAGCCGTCTATTTGTCTCCTTCAGATAAGCTTCACAGTATATCCTTGCATTATGGGCAACCTCCCTAAAAAAAAATAATTTTTAAATATAAATATTTTTTTAATACACACATATATGTACGTACTTGTATATATACACATACACTTCTTCTTTCAACACGTTGGCCGTTTCCCACCGAAGCAGGGTGGCCCAAAATGAAAAACGAAAGTTTCTCCTTTTACATTTAGTAATATATACAGGAGAAGGGGTTACCAGACACTTGCTCCCAGCATTTTAGTCGCCTCTTACAACACGCATGGCTTACGGAGGAAGAATTCTGTTCCACTTCCCCATGGAGATAAGAGGAAATAAGAACAAGAACTAGTAAGAAAACAGAAGAAAACCCAGAGGGGTGTGTATATATATGCTTGTACATGAATGTGTAGTGTGACCTAAGTGTAAGTAGAAGTAGCAAGATGTACCTGAAATCTTGCATGTTTATGAGACAGAAAAAAGACACCAGCAATCCTACCATCGTGTAAAACAATTACAGGCTTTCGTTTTACACTCACTTGGCAGGACTGTAGTACCTCCCTGGGTGGTTGCTGTCTACCCACCTACTACCTGTCATACACATACACACACACATATATATATATATGCATGTGTGTGTGTCAACATTTAGAAAGGATGGAGCAAAATAGGATGACTTGGAGAGTGAATAAATCTGTAGTGGAGGGAAGGTGGGATAGGGGTTGCCATAGAAAAGGTTGGAGGGAGAGGATAAAGGAGGTTGTGTGCGAAGGGCTTGGATGTCCAGCAGGAATATGCGAGTGAGTTAGAAAGAAGTGAATGGAGGCAAATGGTTCTTGGGATTTTAGCTGTTGGAATGTGAGGATGGTAACATTTGCCTCATCTATTAAAAAAAACACTGGCACTTTTGAACATCTTGGTCAACCTATAATTTATGGAAACCTTTCCCTCCTTTCCTACACAATTTAACTTGTACAACTCAACTCCGCTTATAAAAAACACTTTTCAGGTTTCAACGTTACTACCTGTTTCATACATCTGCAGCACTTGTCATATAGCTCCCCAAGCCACCCTATCATACACCTTTTCAAAAGCCATTAATGCAATAAACAGTTCCTGTCCCTAAGTAACTTCTTTTCTACTACTATAATTTTCTTCTACTCTTCCAATCATTAATATATTTCTACCATTCTCTTTACCTCAAATACTTAACTGACTCTTAACCCATTAGCCATCTCCTACTGAGGAATGGGGACCCAAAAAAAGAATAAATACATTTCCTATCATTCATTCATTCTCAGTCTTGTCAGAAGTGTGCTGACATAGTCTAGATGACCCTGTGAACTGCAGCTCTCTCACCCCTCATTCAGAAACAGGCTTTGTACTTCCCACTTCCAAGACTCAAGTTTGGCTAACCAGTTTCTTTGAATCCCTTCTAAAATGTTACCTTGATCACACTCAACAGTCCACCATCAAGCCATAAAAAAAAGTGTCACCACTCGCTCTGCTTTAATGCACTAACACAAGCATGTTGGGTGTTTAAGCCCCCTAACTCTCAAAACCTCCTTTAACCCTCCCTCCACCCCAAGTTTATGTTCTCTTAGTCATCCTATTTTACTCCATCCACTCTAAATGCCCAAACCACCTTTCCTCAGCCCAGCAAATTATACATTTGGTAACCCCACACCATCTTCTAATCTGGATACACCAACTTCTCTGCATAATATTCACACTATAAATTGCTCTCCAACATGATATCCCCATTGTCCCAGCTCCTTCTGGAGGCTGAAAGTCTCCCTTCTTTTTTGCATAGGAAAGCTACTTATGCTCTTTACTAATCCTTAGGTACCTTTCTTATTTTCATACACACTACATAAACAACCATTTCACCTAAATCAGCAGTCAGAATTTCAGTCTTAACCCTTAAACTGTTTATCACATCTGTGCACAGCCAAATGTTTATCATGTATAATATATAATGTATGATTTCATTTCTGTGGACATAATTTAAGTGTACTAGAAAATATTGTGTAGATTAGTCTATTTGACATACTTATGCTACAGTATAAGAAAAATACTGGCCACAGGGAAAAGGACCAAGATACCAGCCAGTAACAGTTAAAGAGTTAAATCAAATTTATCCCAATTGTCCCCACTTTATCTCGAGCACAAAATTTCTACCTCTATTTTATCAAATACATTCCATAATTTCTTAATATTTTCTCCACTTCTCTAATACCTTCACTTCCCTATACAACAGCTCACCACCTTGGTAGTAAAAACTTATAGTGAAGAACCTTTTATTCATACATTTCATCAAATAGGTGAAACACATGAATTAAAGATTCTTTGCAATAAGTATTTTTCAACTACCATTTGTCAATTTACAGCCATTATTCAACATGAAAAAACTCATCACCTTCAGCCCTACAGAACCATTTGTTTCCTTGATCTTCTCACATTATTTCTCTCCAAATTTTGTTTTTATTTTTTATATTTTTGACAATACTGCATCTCACCCAATCTTTTATATTTGATTTTCTTCTGTGCCCTTTAATAACTTTTAAATTTCTTTTCCAAAATGTTCACCTTTTTTTCATATTTTTTTACAAAGCAAAACCACTCATATACTAACTTGTATACTTTACTTCAAATTTCACATGATCGCTACATCACCCATTTCTCTTCCCTCCTACACTAACCTTACAATAAGACACAAACCTCTCATTTGCAAACTAGAAAGGAGATTAAAATAAGTTTAACACTTTCCGGCAAATACCTCTCTTTATCATAAGCGATGAGGGATCTAATGTTGTATGCAAACTGAACATCTTGTACATCAATTTCAGGATAAGCCTCTCTGCAAATATAAAACTTGTTAAGCATCTCATGCAAATATTAAAAAAAAAAAAAAAAAAAATATCTCAACTGAACTCTTAAAAAAATTATTATGTAATAAAATAGGAAAGATTAGTTTTATGAACACTAATTTTTTATACTCATTTTCAAGTAATGTAATACAGCAAAAATGTTCTTATTAAAAACCTCCAAAGGCCATGCATAAACGGTCTTCATACTAAATATTTGGATACAGGTATACCACACTAAATTATAATCCCCTTTGTCCAATAACACAATCTACCAAGTCCTATCTAACATATTCTGTTACATCCCACTGATCTTTGTCACCTACACAATAAAAAAGTAAGAGAAGTCTTCAACCTGTTCATTCATTTTTTTTTTTTTTGGTTGAATAAGAGCCATAGAATTTTGTTGAAATGCACACACAGGATTTTCTATGATTAAATCTTGCCTTCAAGAGCACTCAAATTTCAATGTCAATGAGATTAGAGCAATATTTAACAAAATATGGTTTCTGAAATATAAAATGTACTTAAATCAGAACAAATTCCATTATACAGATATAATCTATACTGTACATCACAATATTTCAGCAGGAAATGATAGCCAAAGTCATTAAATGTATTTATGCAAGATTTAGGGTTGAATAATTCCTTTCCTATGTTTGATTTTCTACCTTAAGATATCAAAAGCCCATTTGTAGCTGCCTCATAACTTTCTGAAATCCTGGAAGTAACCCTGAACATCGAGTGTGGCATGCCTATAATTAAGAAAATAGAAAGCCAGAAAGAAAATTGTTGAAGTGGTATGGTCATTAGGCTGAGTTTTAGAGTATGAAATCAACTTACAATTATGACCATGACATTTATGCAAATATAATACCAACTTACTGGAAGTGTTTTAAAATTGTGTCTTTGTGACATGATCTTCGAGGTACACGGGTAATCATGAGGGTGCGAGAAACACTGGTTGTGACTTCACGAAGCTCAAGTTTCTTGGAGAACCGTCGCGTAAAAAAAATCCCAAGCGGTAAGAATAGGAACGCCAGAGTAACATGTACCCACATAAGTCGAGACCTGAGGGTAAATAATAGGGTCCGTAGACTGTAAAGCCCCTAACACAACTTAATGTAATGTAACAGAATGACAAGCAAGAAATATCTTCAAATTATGCCAGAGGAAATATACTGCATGAAAAAAACACAGTCAACTTAAAATAACAGAAGTTTAAATAATGTGCCAAGCAGCATGTGAAAATTACCTTTGATATATGTAAAGCCATGTCACAGGTCAAGTTATGAGTAAAAAAAAATAAGGCATAATAAAACCCACATTAACATAACTATCCAAAGGAAAGTAGTAGTTAGCTGTACATATATACTTGGCTCTATCATCCTCGCTTCCATGTATTACCATCCTACACGAGTTAAAACAAGGGAACAAAATCTGATAAAATACTACAATATATTTATCTTCCAAAATTGGGTGTAAAATAAGTGGAATGTCTTATATTCTCTGCCATCAATCAAGGGATGCATTCAAAAGAACATTCAGCCTTCTAAACTGATCCACTTATATGTTGGATTAAGTTTAGGGAAAATCCTTAAGGCATCACTGTTGCAATCTGCAAATATTTTCAATGAATAGCAAACTATAATAATGCAAATGGAAAATACAATGAATACATCAATGATTCCCTAAAGAGCATCCCAATACTGTATACTGTACTTAATTAGCATAACAGTGACTATATTTTGGAACAAATTACCATATGACAAACTGTTTCTCCACCAACAATGAAGAGTGGTTCATGCAGCCTGGCTAGAGCAGGCAGGTCTATGCCCTCTTAGGATTAACAAAAATGACAGCCAGGCTTGTGTCATAGAAAGGCACAATCAGTGGGTTAGATTACCTTCTCAGCTGATATTGTTGCTGTATTCTTCTAATTTCTGCCCATCTGCTGAAAAGTCCTGCACTAAACAATGCTCACAATACATTGCTTATCCTGGATAATGCCCCATGACCAATTGTGTTGTTATTTCTTCCCATCCTTGATTAAAGCTAATAAATTAGCTTTAAGATGAATACCATTGCAAACACAATGAATTTGTTTTAGAGGAAAAATTGGATTTTAATGTCAATGATGTCTACTGGTGCAGTGACACATGGAGAAGTCCTTCAAAATAAACAGGTGATTAACCCTTAACCCTTTGAGGGTTTTTGACGTACTAGTACGGCTTACACGCCAGGGCATTTGACGTACAGTGGACCCTCGCCATTCGAATTTAATCCGTTCCAGGAGCTTGTTCTTAACGTGAAATGTTCGAAAGGCGATTAAATTTTTCCCATAAGAAATAATGGAAATACAATTAATCTGTTCCAGAAATCCAAAAATATATAAAAAATATTATATTTTAATAAAATTAAGCTTCTACATAGACAAAAACATTAAATACTACAGTGCTGTACTACTAAAAGTATTAGTAAATAAATGCAAGTCTTTTTACTTACCATTATTGAAGATTGTTGATGGCATATGGAAGAGAGGGAGTAGGAGGGAGGGAGGGAGGGGTTAGTGTTTGGAAGTGGAATCCCCTTCCAGAAGGACTTCAGGTACCAAAGCCCTATCTGGGGTTACTTCTTTTCTTTGTCTTTTAATCCCACTAGGACCAGCTTGGGAGCTACTGGACACTTTAACAAAATAACTGTCCACAGTCCTCTGTTTCTGGCGCCTTTTCAACATGTTCCTGAAGAAGGACATTGTTTGGTCACTGAACATGCTGCTGTTATGGCTTGTTTGAGCTTGTTCAGGTGGTATTTTTCAACAAAACTTTGCAATCTATTCCACATTGTACACATCTCCTTAATCTCTGAAGAAGGCACCTTCTTCAGCCCCTCTTCCTCCTCCTCCTCCCGTGAATCAATAGCCTCAAATCTGGTCTGATGCTCTTCCATTTCCAGCTCTTGCAGCTCTTGAGTTGTTAGCTCTACCCTGTGTCCCTGCACTAGCTCTTCCACATCATCGCCACTCACCTCCAACCCCATGGACTTGCCCAATTCCACAATACAGTCCACAACAGGCAAAGGGTCGGCAGGGTCAGGGTCAGCCTCAAACCCTTCAAAATCCCTCTGTTGGACACAACCTGGCCACAATGGTCTCCAAGCAGAGTTCAAAGTCCTTGAAGTCACTCCCTCCCAAGCCTTGCCTATAAGGCCTATGCAGCTGTAGATATTGAAATGATTCTTCCAGAACTCTCTAAGGGTCAATTCACTGTCCGAGGTCATTTCAAAGCACTTTTCAAACACTGCTTTTGTGTAGAGTTTTTTGAAGTTACAGATGACCTGCTGGTCCATGGGCTGAGGAGAGGAGTGGTGTTAGGAGGCAAGAACTTCAGTTTTATAAATTTGAAGTCTTCACACAGTAGGTCTTCCATGTTTTGAGGATGTGAAGGAGCATTGTCCAGCAACAGGAGGCACTTTTGTCCAAACCCTTTTCCTGTAGGTATTTTCTCACACTGGGGTCAAACACTTCATGGATCCAGTCACTGAAAAGGTGCTTTGTGACCCATGCATTCTGACTAGCTCTCCACAAGACACACAATCTACTTTGACGACATTGTGTCTCTTGAACACTCTGGGATTTTCTGAGTGATACACTAGTAAAGGCTTTAATTAAAAATCCCCACTAGCATTACTACACATCATGAGAGTTAGCCTGTCTTTCATAGGCTTGTGTCCTGGCAGTGCCTTTTCCTCCTGAGTAATGTAGGTCCTGTTGGGCATTTTCTTCCAAAACAGGCCTGTTTCGTCACAATTGAACACTTGTTCAGGTTTCAATTTTTCAGTCTTTATGTAGTCCTGAAACTCCTTTATGAATTTTTCAGCTGCATGTTTGTCTGAACTGGCAGCCTCACCATGCCTTACCACATTATGTATGCCACTACGATGTTTAAATCTCTCAAACCAGCCTTTGCTGGCTTTAAATTCACTACCATTACAATCAGCACTGGTTGCAGGCATTTTCTTTAAAGATCGGCATGCAAGTTCCTTGCCTTTTCACAAATAATTGACTCAGACACACTATCACCCGCTAACTCTTTATCCTTGATCCACACCAGCAACAACTTTTCAATCTCTTCGATTATTTGTGGTCTGTTTTGGCTCGCACAGTAACACCTTTTGCAACATCAGCTTGCTTAATTTCTTCCTTCTTAAGCAGGATAGAAGCGATAGTTGACCTGTTTTTGCCATATATCCTGGCAAGATCACACAATCGCACACCACTCTCGTATTTTTGTATTATTTCCTTCTTCATTTCTACGGTGTTTCTCACTTTTATCAGCCCAGGGGTACCACTAGGAACTTTCTTGGGACCCATGGTAGCTTATTTCACAGTCGCACTTAATGAACAAACTCCAAAAATTATAATTAAGTGTGAAATGTCTGGGAAGCGTGCAGGGTATTGTTCTCGAGTGTAAACAACGCGGGACTGGCTCTCCACGCCTGCGCTGTGAGGCACCCAAGCGCCTGGGCCGACAGGTCACGAACGTATTCGGTCGACTCGCGATAATTTGTTCGTATGACGATTTCAAATTTTTTGTACTAATGACGATTTGTTCGACTGCCGAGCCGTTCGAATAGCGGGGGTCCACTGTACTAGTACGCCTAAATTCTAGCGCCCTCAAATCAAGCAGAAACAGGCTGGTAGGCCTAGATGTGAGAGAATGGGTCTGTGTGGTCAGTGTGCGCAGTATAAAAATCCTGCACCACACAGTGCATAATGAGGAAAAAAAAACTCCGACCGTATTTTTGGTTTAAAACAGCGACTTTGCACTCTATTTTCGTATGGTATTTATGATTATATTCTCGTTTTCTTGGTCTCATTTGATAGAATGGAAGATATATTAGAGAAATAGAGATAAAATTGATTGGTTTCTCAATGACAAGTACAGTGGACCCCCGAGTTTCGTAAAAACTTCACTCCTGAAGTATGCTCAAGTGCCATTACCGAACGAATTTACTCCCTTAAGGAAAAATTTCACGTAGGTTAGTCTATTTCAGACCCCCAAAAATACACTTCCACAAGAACTTACAAAATTATACTTACATAATTGCACGATTTCCGGGGTATTCGTTAACCGAGGGTCCACTGTACCTAGAAATTGAGCTCAAAGTAGCGAAAATGTTCGATTTTGTCCGATTTTGAAGAGTAAACAAATCACACCACACGTACAATATACATCAACTGGCGACTCTAATATTCTTGCACAAGTGTGCTGATGTCATTTATACCATTTTTACAATGATGCAGTAGTATACATAACAGAAAATCTTCAATTTATTGTGAGAATAAAAATTCAAAATGGAAAGCAAAAGTAATGTAAGAGGGGCCTGGAGACGTCACTAATGGACTGATAAAATGTTATTCGAGTGCCAGGAATGTCTGTCTCGTTTATTCTGGACCCTATTTTGAAATTGGCATCTTTTGAAATTTGTGTGAAATTGGACAAATTGCCAATTTCTGACCACCTTATTGGGTAGTTGAAATCGGTAAATTGGCGATTTCTTGTACTCAATCGATAGAAGAAATAGAGTTCTAGCGAAATAGCTATCATTGTAGTAGACTGAAACATTGGAATGGGCCGAAAATAGGGCTCAAAGTCGGCGAAATCGCCGATGCGTAAATAGCATCGATACCGCTAACTTCGCGAGAGCATAATTCCATTAGTTTTCGATCAAATTTCGTAATTTTGGTGGTGTTATGATCGGAAAAAGATTCTCTATCATTTCATAAGAAAATTTTTTTTTTTTTTTCCGAAAATGTTTCGACCCTGAGAGAGAGTTAAGAATCGGGGGCTCGACCCTGAAAGGGTTAAACTGTCCAAACGTAGATCTACGTTTTATTTTTCCTGCCTCCAAATTTGGCATGATTGGCCTGAGATGCCTGGTCAGTATAGAATGGGGCTTAACACTCGGTGTGCGCAGTATTAAAAAAATCTGGGACCACTTAGTACCTTGTGAGGGCACCAGTTCAATTGAGCGCCAGCTAGAGCAAATAGTGTGGCAAACACCAGGGATTTAGTAAAGTAAAGTAAATTTTATTTCATTGCAGATTACATAGGTATTGGTAGTTACAATATAAACTGAGTGCAAGGAGAGCCACTGACATGCCATGGCATTAGGGGCAGCTTAATCTAGTGACTTATAGACTATGTACATAATATTAGAGAAATTTATTGAGTTCATTCTAGTTAAAATTTGTTTTCAAATTACAATATGATGATATTATACTGTTAAAATTATTATATGATGATATTAGATTGTAACAAGTGTTTAGGAGAGTGGTAATATGAAATTGAGATTATCTTAAGGAAAATAACATTGAGCATTTTTGACAGTAACTTATAGTTTGAGTATTTAGTTTTGGGTGAGTAGGGGGTAACATAATAGAAACATATTATTAAAAATTGAAATTATCTTATAGGAAAGTAATATTGAGCATTTTTGAAAGTAGTTTATAGTAGGATTATTTAGTTTTGGGTGAGTAGGTGGTTTTTGAGTAGAGTCTTAAATTGATTTTCAGACAAGGTTATCTTAATATTTACTGGTAATGAATTCCAGATTCTGAGGCCCTTTATGTGCATAGAATTTTTACATAGGTTGATATGAACTCGGGGTATATAAAAAAGTGATCTGTCTTGTGTTGTGGTCATGGGTCCTATTAAAGTTGGTGAGGAGAATTTTGAGCGGAGGGTTTATATTAGAGTGTAAAGTTTTAATGTATAGATGTAGTAGGCACAAGAATAAGTATGAATGTTCTTTACGGTGAGTAGTTTTAGACTTTTGAATATTGGTGGAGTATGCTGTCTAGAGTGGGAATTTGTTATCATTCTGACTGCAGCCTTTTGCTGGGTTATGAGTGGTCTAAGGTGATTTAATATTGTTGATCCCCATGCACAGATTCCATAGGTGAGATAAGGGTAGATAAGTGAATGATATAGTGCAAGGAGAGCTGATTGTGGCACATAATAGCATATCTTTGATAATATGCCTACTGTCTTTGAGATTTTCTTGGAAATTTGTTGTATGTGTGTTTTGAATTTAAGGCTACTGTCAAGGTGGATTCCTAGGAATTTTCCCTCCGAGTCTTGTGATGGGTGAACCATTGAGCGTTATGTTAAGTGGAACATTTGTGGCTTTGCTTCCAAACTGTATGAAGTAGGTCTTGTCAGTATTGAGAGTAAGCTTGTTAGTCGTCATCCATGTTGATATTTTCTGTAATTCGGCATTAACAGTGTTGGCCAGTATAACTGGCCAACATATATATCCTATATAAATGATATAGGATACAGGTTGATTGATCAGTGAACTGTGAGGTCACTTACAACCACATGCTAAGAATTAATTTTTTTTTTCATGGTAAAATTCTATTCCACTTACTGAGGGTTAAGGTTTGCTAAAGTGGTGTGACCAAATTCCTTCTGCCCACCCTCTAGAGTTCCTTGGAAGTTGATGGGTAAGACAATCACAATGCTGATAACACACACAATCATCATGTAGACAATAATGTGACGCTGAAAGTACAGGTAACTGACAGCATCTCTCTCACTCTTGGCTAGAATTTGTTCATCTCTGCAGAAGTAACATGCAACATTAAAATGTTATTAATACTATTGCATATAATGTTAAATCAAAACATTTATTAAAAAATTTAGAGAAAATCTATGTAATAAATTTTAGACAATTAAGAATTGATAACAGAAATTGTGTGTTCCATGTACAGTACAGGGTGTCCCATAAGTCTGCACCCAAACACAAAATATTTATATAGGTGTTATAATATTGTTAAAGGTTATATTCTTAAAGTTGGACACGCATTTCTAATGACAATTTTATATATTACAGGCTTACTATACCAATGAAAATGCTCTTCTTTCAGTGGTTGTAAGAAGTAGAACCAAGTATATTTCTACTGAAAGAATTTTAAAGGCAAACATATCATCCATATAAGATTACCATTGTTTAAAAATCTTTTGTAAATTTTTTTTTTTACCTCAATGGGTGTCTCCCACCAAAGCAGGGTGACCCAAAAAACGAAACATTTATTGTCTTGCTTGAAGTGTGTTGATATCACTATTCAGGTTATGCTCTAACTGCTACATGACTGCCCATCCTTCAGAGTGCAAGCACTGTCCATCCCACCTCCAGGACTCAAGTCTGGCTAACTGGTTTACCCTAAATCCTTTCATACATGCTTCCTTACTTATACTCCAACAGAACATCTATTAAAAACTGCTTGTCTCCTTTCAATCCTATCTAACAGGCTAACACAAGTCTGATGGATGGCTCAAGCCCCTAAACCTCAAAGTCTTCTTTTAACTTCTACCAATCTTTCCTGGGACAACCCTTATCCTTCCTACCTTCTATTCCATATTTATACACCCTCATCCTCCTATCCCTCTCTATTCTCTCTAAATGGCCAAACTACCTCAGTAACCCTTCCTCATCCCTCTGAATTGTACCCTTGGTAACCCCACACTTTCTTCTAATTTCTATCCTCTGAGCCCCCCAACATTGATCTGAACATCACACCTCCACTACCTCTAGCCTCCTAGTTGCAACCTTCAAGGACCATGCCTCACATCCATACAAGTGTTGGTACCACTATACTCTGGTACATTCCCTCCCCTTCTTTTTTTTGTCTCTATAGATACATATCTTTCTTTCCACATGCCTCAACACACCACCTATCATTTTTTTCCTCTCCTATTTTGCAGTTCATCCTAAATGACTAAATACATCTATTTCGTTCATACTCTCTTCCTCCAATCTGATATTCAACCTTTCATTACCAAGACTTTTTTTTTACCCTCATAACCTTGCTCTTTTCTATGTTCAATTTTAATTTGCTACTTTTGCATAACCTCCCAAATTTATCCTCCAACCTTAGAAACTTTGCATTAGATCCAACATTCTTTAATCTCACACCTCTCCCAACACCTTAGCATTCACTTCCTCTACAACCTCATCTATATGTTTTGTTTTTTTTCAACAAGTCGGCCGTCTCCCACCGAGGCAGGGTGAAACAAAAAGAAAGAAAATCCCCAAAAAGAAAATACTTTCATCATCATTCAACACTTTCACCACACTCATACATAATCACTGTCTTTGCAGAGGAGCTCAGATACGACAGCTGAGAAAAGTCCCTCCCAGCTGTCACTATATCAGACCCCTCCTTTAAAGTGCAGGCATTGTACTTCCCATTTCCAGGACTCAAGTCCAACTAAATAAATTAACTGGTTTCCCTGAATCCCTTCACAAAGTGTTACCCTGCTCACACTCCAACAGATCGTCATGTCCCAAAAACCATTCGTCTCCATTCACTCCTATCTAACACGCTCACACTTGCTTGCTGGAGTCCAAGCCCCTCGCCCACAAAACCTCCTTTACCCCTTCCCTCCAACCTTTTCTAGGACGACCCCTACCCCGACTTCCTTCCCCTACAGATTTATACGCTCTCCAAGTCATTCTACTTTGATCCATTCTCTCTAAATGACCAAACCACCTCAACAACCCCTCTTCAGCCCTCTGACAAATACTTTTAGTAACTCCACACTTTCTCCTAATTTCCACATTCCGAATTTTCTGCATAATATTTACACCACACATTGCCCTTAGACAGGACATGTCCACTGCCTCCAGCCTCCTCCTCGCTGCAGCATTTGCAACCCGTGCTTCACACCCATATAAGTGTGCTGGTACCACTATACTTTCGTACATTCCCTTCTTTGCCTCCATGGATAACGTTTTTTGTCTCCACAGATACCTCAATGCACCACTCACCTTTTTTCCTTCATCAATTCTATGGTTAACCTCATCCTTCATAAACCCATCCGCTGACACATCAACTCCCAAATATCTGAAAACATTTACTTCTTCCATAATCCCTCTCTCCAATGTGATATCCAATTTTTCTTTATTTAAATCGTTTGTTACCCTCATCACCTTACTCTTATCTATGTTCACTTTTAACTTTCTACCTTTACACACTCTCCCAAACTCGTCCACTAACCTTTGCAACTTTTCTTTAGAATCTCCCATAAGCACAGTATCATCAGCAAAAAGTAACTGTGTCAACTCCCATTTTGCATTTAATTCTCCATAATTTAATCCCACCCCTCTCCCCAACACCCTAGCATTTACTTCTTTTACAACCCCATCTATAAATATATTAAACAACCATGGTGACATTACACATCCCTGTCTAAGACCTACTTTTACCGGGAAGTAATCTCCCCCTCTCCTACACACCCTAACCTGAGCCTCACTATCCTCATAAAAACTCTTTACAGCCTTCAGTAACTTACTACCTATTCCATACACTTGCAACATTTGCCACATTGCTCCCTATCCACTCTATCATATGCCTTTTCTAAATCCATAAATGCAATAAAAACTTCTCTACCTTTATCTAAATACTGTTCACATATATGCTTCACTGTAAACACTTGATCTACACATCCCCTACCCACTCTAAAGCCTCCTTGCTCATCTGCAATCCTACTCGCTGTCTTACCTCTAATTCTTTCAATAATAACCCTGCCATACACTTTACCTGGTATACTCAGTAAACTTATTCCCTATAATTTTACACTCTCTTTATCCCCTTCCCTTTATATAAAGGAACTATACATGCTCTCTGCCAATCCCTAGGTACCTTCCCTCTTTCATACATTTATTAAACAAAAATACCAACCACTCCAGCACTATATCCCCCTGCTTTAACATTTCTGTCATGATTCCGTCAATTCCAGCTGCTTTACCCCTTTCATTCTACGTAATGCCTCATGCACCTCCCCCACACTCACATCCTGCTCTTCTTCACTCCTAAACGATGTTGTACCTCCCTGGCCAGTACAGTGGTACTCGACTTACGATATTTTTCATTCCAGAATGCTGTTCAAGTGCCATTACAAACGAATTTATCTCCTTAAGAAATAATGTAAAATAGACTAGTCTGTTTAGACCCCTAAAAGTACACTTACAAAAGCATTTAAAAAAATAAACTTACATAAAAGGGTGTGTTTGGGGACCATCGTAAGTCGAGGTACCACTGTACATGAAATTACCGCCTCCCTTTTTCATCGACATTTAAAAGTTCCTCAAAATATTCCCGCCATCTACCCAATACCTTCAGCTCCCATCTACTAACTCCCTACTCTGTTTTTAACTGACAAATCCATTCGTTCCCTATATGTATGTTAATTAAATAATCATGGTGACATCACATATCACTGTAAATTCTACTTTTCTATACTTCTCACGTCTTCGTCAAATAATGGATATCATCATCATCATACAGTACCTCTGGGAATGAGAGGCATTCAGGTACAATCCAATAATACTGGATAATGCTTCTACACTTCACCATGGAAAATACTAGTACATTTAAGCTATATACTGTATTACTTTACTTTGGACATTGCTCAATGACAAAACACCAGTGGACCCTCGGTTAACGAATACCCCGGAAATCGTGCAATTATGTAAGTATAATTTTGTAAGTTCTTGTGGAAGTGTATTTTTGGGGGTCTGAAATAGACTAACCTACGTGAAATTTTTCCTTAAGGGAGTAAATTCGTTCGGTAATGGCACTTGAGCAGACTTCAGGAGTGAAGTTTTTACGAAACTCGGGGGTCCACTGTATTTTGATAAATTAACAAAATGTCAGTGGAGTTAATTAATAATAATTATTAGGAGCCCAGCTCTACTGACTTGAAACATGACATCTAAATATATTACTGTACATACTGTACTCCACAGGATTACTATAAAATAAACCCATAAATTTATTATCTAATTTTCCCAAAAATTGTGGTGAAAATGGTGGGCTACATGTAAGATTTTCCTTTTAATCTGTAAAATTACTTACTTAATTTTAAATAAAGCTGGAATCCAAGAGAACAAACCCTTGTCTATGTGCATGTTAAATTCCAAGGATGAGACAGAGTCTGCTTCACCAGCAACCTTTCCCGTATCAGTTTCTTTACCATAGAAAAGTTGTGTCCACCTGCAAATAATGCTAAGTTAGCCAAAATATGTATTACTATATTTTTCTTTACCTCAACAGCCATCTCCCGTCAAGGCAGGGTGACCCATAGAAAAAAAAACATTCACCCTCATTCATTCAACTGCTGTTTTACTGGAAATGTGCTGACATTGTCATTCAGATTACCCTCCAACAGCAACATCCCCATCCATCCTTCAGATTGCAGGCACTGCTTCCTACCTCCATGGCTCAATGTGATAAATTAGATGCATGTGCAACACTTGGGTATCTTTAATGAGGAAACATTTCACCACACAGTGGCTTCATCAGTCCATACAAAGGCGAATGATGAAGAACAGGAGTAGTTTGAGGTAATCAGTCCCTCAGCCTTTGCATGGACTGATGAAGCCACTGTGGCAAAACATTAAAGATACCCAAGTGCTGCATGTGTCTAATTTATCAACTTGTCGGTTCTCTGAACCCTTCATCTACATTCCATGACTCAAGTCTGGCTAACTGATTACCCTGAATCCCTTCATGAGTTACCTTGCTCACACTCCAATAGCACATCCATTTACTATTTAAAAAGCTCTCACAAGCCTGGTGGATAATGGGGAGGGAGCTGATGAGGTATAGGGTAGATTTAAGAATGCAGTGTTAACATGAAGCAGAAGTTTGTGGATATAGGAGGGTGGGTGCCTGAGGAAAGAGGAGTGATTTGTGGAATGACGAGGTAAAGAGAGTGGAAAGGGAGAAAAAGTTAACATGTGAGAGGATTTTACAAAGCAGAAGTGATGTAAGAACGGAGGAGTGTATGGAAAGAAAAAGAGGTTGGAAAAGTGGTGAAGGAGTGTAAACGGAGAGCAAATGAGAGAGTGGGTGAGGTTTTGTCAACAAATTTTGCAGAGAATAAGACAAATTTTATAGTGATATTAATAAGCTGAGAAAGTCTAAGAATGGATTTAACAGTTAAAAGCAAATGAGGGGAGTTATTAGATGGAGAAGTGATAGATGGAATATTTTGAGGGCAAGATGGTGATGGTATGAGTGGGGGTGAAATTTTTTCGTCACCCTCCCTTGGTGAGAGACATCCAGGGCGTTAAAAAAAAAAGTCTGTTGAAAATACCAGAAAAAGTGTATGGTAGATTTATTATTGAAAGAATTAAAGGTAAGACATAGAGCAGGACTGCAGATGAACAAGGTTTTAGGAAGGGTAGGGAATGTGTAGATCAAGTGTTTACACTGAATAATAATAATAATAATAATTTTTATTTCAATGCATGTTACAAGTGTACAATGTTATTGGTAGTTCCAAATATAATACAATTATAAAACTGTAATGCAAGGAGAGCCACTGGCATGCCATGTAAGACGTTTATTCTAGAGACTTATTCACTAAGTACTTAATGCTAAAGAAATTGATTGAGTTTATTCTAGTTCTATATTATTTAAATTATTAAATGGTTATACATACTATTTAAAGACAATACAAGAAGAAATTG
>WNWK01005168.1:0-45670 GCA_009830355.1 Cherax destructor | reverse complement strand
ATCCCTTTTTGGGGAAACCATGTCCGGGTCTACCCAGCTCCCTTTCCCTTTCCCCCATTGTGAAATTTCCCTTTAAAACCCCAAGTTGAGCCCCTCACATACCTCTTGACTTACTTGTGAGTTCGGGATGTGTTGAATATTGTGGTAAGTGGCACACTCAGTACCTCAGCTCCTTCCCGAAGAACCCACGGGAGATATTGTCCGGACCCATCGCCTTTGAGGTATCGAGGTCACTGAGTAACTGCTTCACTTCCTCCTCAGTTGTGTGTAAGCCCTCTAGCACTTGGTACATCCCTTGTTGGTGACGAACCATGTCCTGTCTACCCAGCTGCCTTCCTTCCTCCATTGTGAATACTTCCTTAAACCTCAAGTTGAGCTCCTCACATACCTCTTGATCATTACTTGTGAGTTCCCCATCTTCTCTCCTCAGCCTTATCACCTGGTCCTTGACTGTTGTCTTCCTTCTGATGTGACTGAACATCAGTTTGGTCGGACTTAACTTTCGATGCTATGTCGTTTCGTACTGTTTCTGGGCCTCCCTCCTACTTGTGCATACTGTTTCTAGCTCTTCTACTAATCTCTTTGTTTACTTGGGTTCTTTGCCTTCTGTACCGTTTCCATTCTCTGATACTCTGATTCTTTGCCTCCCTGCACCTTTGGGTAAACCAGGGGCTCTTTCTGGCCTTCCCATTTAAACATTTGCCTCTGGGTATAAACCGTTCCTCTGCCTCCTTGCACTTTGCCCCTACGTATTCCATCATTTCATTTATTGTCAGTCCTTCCATTTCCCTTTCCCACTGGATGTGTGTGTGTGTTTGTGTGTAAGGGGAGGGAGGGTTAAGGTAAGGTGTCAGAGGTACAGGAGGCTTTAGATAATTTTCTGTCTGTGGACAGGTCTGGATACTTGGGTGAATATTCATGTTCTTTTTTCTTGTTTTTTTATAGCTTGATTCTGTAGGGATATTATTAACTGCTGTATGTTTTTTTAATACACATTCTTACGTTCTCATATGATCACAAATGTAAGATGTGCTAGCTCGCCTCACACACAGTATGAAAAAACTATAAACAAATACTGTACAGACATAAATACTG
The DNA here is from genome assembly GCA_009830355.1 of Cherax destructor. NCBI lineage: Eukaryota > Metazoa > Arthropoda > Malacostraca > Decapoda > Parastacidae > Cherax > Cherax destructor. Next base: position 44,575 of record WNWK01005168.1, on the reverse strand, counting down.
GTAATATATACATACAACATACATTTTTTTTAACACACTGGCTGTTGCCCACTGAGGTAGGGTGACCCAAAAAAGAAACTTTCACCATCATTCACATTATCACTGTCTTGCTAGAGGCACATAAATACCCCTCCTTTAGAGTGCAGGTACTGTACTTCCCACCTCCAAGACTCAAGTCTCACTAACCGGTTTCCCTGAACCCCTAAACAAAAACTTACCTTGCTCACACTCCAATAGCACGTAAAGTCACAAAAATCACTCATCTCTAGTCACTCCTAACACCCTCACACATGCCTGCTGAATGTCCAACCCATTGCTCACTAAACCTCCTTTACCCACTCCATTCTTTAATAGGATATATATAATACAATGTTAAAAACCACATGCAGAAAGAGAGATGGGGAAGATTGGTACATTTCAATCTCTAAGATACTCCCCAGCAGAAAAGGCTTTCAATTGGACACACAAATATACAGATCTTCCCGCAATCACTACATTTCAGCATACATATGTTTTTTCGTTTGTAATGACAAGTGTTTATTACACACTGATGCAGTACATAACGGGTGATTTTACAAATAATATATTTATATCTCAAGAACACACACATAAACATAAGCATGTCATGGGAGAAGTTATAGGATGACTCACATGGTACCAGAAGAAACAATTACAGATTCCACTCTATATTAGAACCACATATGCACGCACACACCTAATTCCTCAACAGTCACCTAACCTCAAAACCTATACTATCTAAAATCCAGGAAATTATCCTTTACTCAAATATAAAAATCTATTTAAATATCACAGCAAAGAAATGGGAGTTTTTGGTTAACCTTGGGAATAGTTTCCTGTTTTAAGATAGGAAGAGCATAGAATAAAGAGGTATGTGAGAAATGGGAGGCTGAGGTAGGTTTTTTTTAGCATGAATGCAAATTGTGAACTCAATACAGTTTCTACGACCACTTATGGAAACATACAAGCACATCTATACAATACTGATTGGTCCCTCTACTGAGCAACAACCTATGGCTGTAGAAAAGCTCATTACATGACAGTAAGGTTCTGCTGGAAAATTGGATACATGACAAGGGTACAAGTGAAACAACATGTACTATACATATGAATGAATGAACAGTGCACACCATCATCAATTGTCAAAGAAATGTTCTTCTTCTTCTTTCAACAAATCAGCTGTTTCCCACCGAGACAGGGTAGCCCAAAAAGAAAAACGAAAGTTTATCTTTTTAACTTTAGTAATGTATACAGGAGAAGAGGTTACTAGCCCCTTGCTCCTGGCATTTTAGTCGACTCTTATGACACGCATGGACAAAGAAATATATGGGTGGTAAATAAAACAGACTTGGAGATACCAACAAAGTGTGATGAACAGCATTCTGGAAGATCATGTCCAAACAAAATATTGCCCACATGGAACAACAATTCATAGGGATCAAAACATGTTAGATTAACCATGGCACCATGGACAATTAACATTATACAGTAGTTAAATTTATCTATTTAAAATAAAAAATACAACAGAACATGTTTAATACTTCAGTACCTCAAAGATCCATAGCGCAACACATTCTCATCACAATGCAAATAACCCCGGAGGAAAATAGCAAGTTCAAATAATGGGAGTAGTCTGAAGCAGCTTATGCGTAGTGGTCCTGTCCAGGCAACACGACCCACTATTAGTGAAGTAATGTCACCCTCTCTCACATTTTATACTGTATTCACAATACTGATACTATTAATTACTTAGTATTCAATAAGTTGAAGTGCTGAATAAGGCCGCATTATTTATTTATTCAACCTTATATATATGCAATTAAGGTAATTACAAGTTTTATTACATATAAAAACCAAAAATTAAAAACAACATACTGTAGTGTACTAGGAACCTACACATTGTACTGACTGAAGCCAAGATGCTTTGTTCTGGAATGAGAAAAGCAAACAAATGGTGCATAAGTTAATAAAGGGTGTAAACAAAATCAAACTGGCTAAAAGCATGCAATATAATAATATAAGCTAAAAATTATGCAAAACAAGGCTATAATAAAATAAAAAACAGTTATGCTAAGCATGCTTTGAGAATGCAAAGAATAAAATTGGGAATACAAACTTTTAGAAGAAAATGTAAAACATCAATATCACATCTACAAGAACTATTGTACTTACTAATATTACTAAATAGTATACTATATTACTATCTCTAATTACACAGTCTCTACAAGAAAAAAAAAACAGCTAGAAGGCAAAATACTAATCTATTATCAGGCTAATACTGAAAAACTTCACTAAAAATATTCTGAATAAACAAAATGTATCTTGTTGCAAAATCAGAGTACAGTGGTACCTGCTGTACCGGCTGTTCAAGTGCCGATACCGAACGAATTTGTTCCCATCAGGAATAATGTAGATTAGATTAATCCATTTCAGACCCCCAAAAATACAATTACAAAAGCACCTACAAAAATACACTTACATAATTGTTCGAGTTGGGAGCTGCTCATATGCCAAGGTACCACTGTACTTGGGGTAAAACTTTGTAACTGTCCAAAATCATTTATTCTTTTCAGAAATATATTTACCTAACGCTAATGCTTACTTAACCCTATCACTGTCAGTCCCGTAATATTATGGCTTGCAAGCCAACGTCAGTCCTGTAATACTATGCCAAAATTCTAGTGGCTTCAAATCTTGCGGGAGAAAGCTGGTAGGCCTACATAGGAATGAATGGGTTTGAGTGGTCAGTGTTTGCAGAATAAAAAAAATCTTGCAGCACGCAGTGCATGAGAAAAAAAAACTGACCGTATTTTTGGTTTAAAACACATACTTTGCGGTGTATTTTCATATGGTATTTATGGTTGTATTCCTGTTTTCTTGGTCTCATTTGATAGAATGGAAGATAGTATATTACAGAAATACAGAGGATTTTGAATGGTTTACGGACTACAAATACCTTGAAATTGAGTTCAAAATAGCGGAAATGTTCGATTTTTGCCAATATTCAAGAGTAAACAAATCATGTCACACGTCCAACACACGTCAACTGGTTGGTCTAATATGCTTTCACAAATGCGCTGATATTATTTATACCATTTTTACATAATGCAATAGTCTACATAACAGTAAATGTTTTATTTTTTTTTTGTGAATAAAAATTCAAAATCTAAAGCAAGCGTAATATAAGAGGGGCCTGAAGACATGACTAATGATTAGAGAAAATATTATTTTAGTGCTAGGAATCTTTGCACTGTTAATTCTGGACCCTATTTTGAAATTGGCCTTACTTGAATTGTGAATGAAATTGGCCAAATTACCAATTTCTGATCACTTTATTGGGTAGTTGAAATTGGTAAATTGGGCAGTTTCTTAAACTCAATCGATAGAACAAATGGAGTTCTAGCGAAATAGCTATGAGTTTGATCGACTGGAACAATGAAACTGGCCAAAAGTAGGGCTCAAAGTGGGCGAAATTGTTGATGTGTAAACATTGCCAAGACCGCTAAATTCGCAAGAGCATACTTCCATAAGTTTTCTATCAAATTTCATACTTTTGCAGTCATTACCATCAGGAAAAGATTCTCTATCATTTCATAATTTTTTTTTTAAATTCTTCAATACTGAGAGCAAGTTTGTGAGCAGGGGTCTCAACAGTGAAAGGGTTAAAAAGATTCTATAATTTTTTAATTTTAACTTAGGCATCTGTACTCCCATTATATAATGTCTTCATCCTTTCCCAGTGAAAAATATTTTATGGCTGATCATAAATGAGTTATGTACTTGATTCTGTTTTTAATTCATCTCTATCAAAAATATAAGTTGTGCTTTTCTCAAGCAATTTATCACACAGTCACCAAGCCTCTTCTTTTTCCCACTAAAGTATATTTAAAAAATGGGAATCATTTTCCTTCCCATTTTCTCTATATACTAGTATGATGCTAAAAGCTCACTGAATTGATGCACAAGCTGAGCAAGATTCTTCATAGCATACAATACATTACATATTTCAGTCACTGCATACAATCATCCACTTCACAACTTCCCTCCGTAACTTGTTCTATTTTTTCATATACAGAGGACCCTCGTTTTTCGTAATTAATCCGTTCCAGAGAATCAATTTTCCCCATAAGAAATAATGGAAATCCAATTAATCCGTTCCAGACACCGAAAAGTATTAAAAAAAAAAAAAATTGATATGAAATATAGAGGTACATACACAGAAAACAATGAGACATGAAGAATAAAACAATAACATGACACTTACCTTTATTGAAGACTTGTTGAAGACGGGAGGAGGGGAGAGGATGGAGTTATAATTGTTTGGAAGGGGAATCCCCTTCCATAAAGACTTCAGGTATCAAGTCCTTTTCCAGGGTTACTTCCCTTCTTTGTTTTTTAAAGCCACTAGGACCAGCTTGAGAGTCGCTGCACACCTGTGGTACTAAGTACGTATCTGTCTAGAGCTCTCTGTTTCTGGTGTCTCTTTAAAATTTCCCTAAAATGGGACACAAGATTGTCATTGAACATGTCGCAGAAACGGCCTGTAACAGCTTTGTCAGGGTGATGTTCCTCCATAAATGATTGCACCTCGCTCCACTTAGCACTAATGTCCTTAATCTTTGAAGAAGACACCTTCTGTCTCTTCCTCCTCCTGTAAAGCAATTTCCTGAGCTGTGCTCTGTTGCTGTTGCAGATGAAGGTCCTCCACCAACTCTTCCACATCCTCGCCACTCAAATCCAACCCCATGAAATTCCCTAATGCCACAATACTTTCCACAACTGGCATCGGCTCCTCAGGGTCAGCCCCAAACCCTTCAAAATCCCTCTCTTGGACACAATCTGGCCACAATTTTCTCCAAGAAGAGTTCAAAGTCCTGGAAGTCACTCCCTCCCAAGCCTTACCTATAAGGTTTATGCAATGGAGGATATTGAAGTGATCTTTCCAAAGCTCTTTTAGGGTCAATTCAGTGTCCGAGGTTATGTCAAAGCACCTTTGAAACATTGCTTTGGTGTAGAGTTTTTTGAAGTTTGAAATGACCTGCTGGTCCATGGACTGGAGGAGAGGAGTGGTATTAGGGAGCAAGAATTTCAATGTGATGAAACGAAACTCCTTCACCATTTGCTCTTCCAAGTCTCGAGGACGAGCAGGAGCATTGTCCAATACCAGGAGGCACTTGAGTTCCAATTTATTTTCCTGGAGGTATTTCTTCACACTGGGGCCAAACACTTCATTGAACCAATCAAGGAAGATTTCCCTCGAGACCCATGCCTTACTGTTAGCCTTCCACATCACACACAAATTAGCCTTGGCGACACTGTTTTTCTTGAACACTGGGATTTTCAGAGTGATACATCAGTAAAGGCTTCACTTTGAAATTCCCACTAGCATTACTACAGAACATGAGAGTAAGCCTGTCTTTCATAGGCTTGTGTACTGGCAGTGCCTTTTCCTCCTCTGTGATGTAGGTCCTGTTTGGCATTTTCTTCCAAAACAGGCCTGTTTCGTCACAATTGAACACTTGTTGGGGTTTGAATTGTTCAGCGTCTATGTACCCCTTGAATTCCTGCACATATTTTTCAGCCGCACATTTGTCAGAACTGGCAGCCTCACCATGCCTTACCACACTGTGTATGCCACTACACTTCTTAAATCTCTCAAACCAGCCTTTGCTGGCCTTAAATTCACTCACATCAGCACTCATTGCAGGCATTTTCTTTACGAGATCGTCATGCAACTGCCTTGCCTTTTCACAAATTATAGACTGTGTAATACTATCTCCTGCCAATAGTTTGTCATTGATCCACACCAACAATAACCTCTCCACTTCTTTGGGTATTTTTTATCTCATTTTTGTGAGCATATTGACCCCTTTCGCAACAACAGCTTCCTTGATTTCCTTTTTCTGGGCCACGATGGAAGCGATGGTTGTATGGGGTTTCCCATACAGCCTGGCAAGCTCTGCCACACGCACATAACTTTCCTATTTTGCAATGATCTTTCTTGAGTTCTATCTTGTTTCTGACCTTAACCAAAGGGCTGGCACTAGGAGCTTTCTTTGGGCCCATGGTGGCTTATTTAGTAGTTGCAAGGACTAAAACGAATGGAATATAACATATGAACGTGTTGGGTGATGGTCACTCGCTAATAAACAATGCCACACTGTCTGTGGATGGTGTGTCAGTGCCGCTCATACACGTTCGAGGCGAATGACTATTTGCGAGTCAACCTACGATTCGCAAGTCAATATTTTGATGAAAAAACGTTACGATTATTGAAAATTACGAATTGCGATGACTACGAAATACGAGGGTCCACTGTACTGTAGTCTACATAATTTGCTAACAAAAAAAAAAAAAAAAAAATCCTTAGATACAACAAATGAAATGTTAGCCCTATTTCATACTGCCATACCCTCAAGTTGGCCAACATGTTTAATCTAATTTTTTCCTCTCCTTACTTTTCTCATGTACCCAATTTATGATCTGAATGTGCAAAATCTTTGGGCTCTAATAATTGTGAACATCTTAATGTTATTAGCATTTGAGTGCAAACAGACAAAAAGCAGCTTTAGCAGAATTATAGCTAAACCCCATGCTAAATACTTTTTTTAACTACCAAGTTGTGATACACATACTATGATTTATGGAAATGTGCAGTGATGGAAGTGTTAAGTGTTCATTGATGGTTTCGACTGAATAATAAGCTTTACATGCATGATATATACAGTAGACCCCTGGTTTACGTCTGGTGCGGAAATCGTACAATTCAGATTTCGAGCACTTTTATCGGCAAAATTTTACCACGGATTTCGTACATTCGCTCAGAAATCATCCGTACCAGATGTGTCCGCCTGGACCACTCATATGTTCGTGACTCACTCCTGGGTACATTAAATGTCTTATTTTACATTGATATAGACATTTTCATTAATCCATGATATTTTCTTCAAAATTATATAAGAAACACGTTACATAGCATATAAACATGCAATGTTTATATGCTATCGGGGGGTGGTAGCCGGTGGAGGGAAAACATTACGTTTTCTCTGGTTGAGAATTAGAGAAAACTGTATGAATCTGCGTCTGGCCCAGTCACGGCCCTTAATACATAACGCTTTTGTTTACAATTCTCGGCATAAATTATTCATTACTTCTCCCTTTGTTTATGACGGCATCTAAAGGTAGTTGTTAGAAACGATTAAACTCAGTGAACATGGTATGTCGATGGTAATAATATGGCTCTGGGCCGCATTAAATATTGTGCAGCTATGTAGGTAGGTGTATGTATGTAGCCCAGGCTACCTACACCTGACTTCCTACAAATAAGTACGTACTACTCACCTCTCGCCCTACATTAAGACTACAAATATTTTAAGGTATGTAATGAATGTACTGTGTATGTATTTTACTTTTTATTGTGTTTTTAATGCCCAGTTCTATTACTAACTTAATATACATTAGTGTAAACTTGACAACCCTATGCCTGTTGTGGAATCTATTGTGGCTTTGGGGAAGTCCATGGGGTTGGATGTGAGTGGCCAGAATGTGGAAGAGTTGGTGGATGACCACAGGGAAGACCTAACCACTGAAGAGCTGCAACACTAAAGTTCTTCTCTATAAAATGTATTTTTTGTTAATATTTTTGGGTGTCTGGAATGGATTAATTGAATATTTGTGCCTGAAGGAACATTCTCCCCTCTCTCTTCCTCCTCCTCTGAAGCAATTTCTTCCTGCGATCTGTTGCTGTTCCAGTTGAAGGTCTTGCAGCTCTTCAGTGGTTAGCTCTTCCCTATGGTCCTCCACCAACTCTTCCACATCCTTGCCACTCACATCCAGCCACACGTACGCCACTTTTATATTTTGCTACAAGTTCTTTCTTGCATTCTATCGTGTTTCTCACCTTTACCAAAGGGCTGGCACTCTGAACTTTCTTTGGCCCCCATGGTGGCTTATTTCACAGTCGCAATCAATAAACAATGGATGAACGTGCGGAGCATTGCTTATTCAACAAGAGACAGAGGGAGACTGAGTCTGGTACGTGTGAGAATCGGAGTCACAAGCGGGTGGATGCGTCTGATATGGACGATTTCCGAGCAGATGCACAAAACCCAGGGGAAAATTTTGCCGAAAAAGTGCTTGAAATCCAAATTGTGCGATTTCCGCACCGGAAGAAAACGGGGTCCACTGTACAATATAATTTTTTTATCTTAGTTTTCTCATATTCACTGATATATCATATACAGTTGATTTTATGCATTATTTGGAAGAGTTGGTCAAGAGATTGTAGACTTAATAATAATTATGTTGATCTACTGATCTCTTTGGGTAGAGGCAGTCATAGCTTGTATGTGATCAATGACATGTAGCTCAATTTACACCACAACCCTCCCTCCCCTACTTAAGCCTAGGCATGCAATTACAGTGGTACCTTGACTTACGAGTGCCCCAACTTACAAGTTTTTAGAGTTATGAGCCATCGCTCAGTCAATTTTTTGCTTTGAGTTGCGAGGCAAAATCCGAGTTACGAGTGAGCTTCAGATGCGCCACCACTCATTGGCGGCGTATCTGAAGTCAAATCCAACTCTGTACCCAGAGGAATGTCAGGTACTTCGTCCCATCCCACATGCTCTTCCAAGACATAACTGGAAGGATAATACTCTCACACTAATCCCAGATTGCAGTGAGGCACCTCGTTCCTTGTTTGGTTCTCATATAAATCCGGGGAAGAGGTAACCTCCATTTCAACACTCAAGAGTTTCTCCAGAAACATAAAGGAAGGCCTATGTGATATTTACCTGCCTCACGGAGGTTCCTTCAGTGGGTTGAGTATTGATAGTGGTGGGTGGAGTAGTGATGGTGGTGGATGGAGTAGTGATGGTGGTGGATGGAATAGTGATGGTGGTGGATGGAGTAGTGATAATGGTGGGTGGAGTAGACATGGTGGTGGGTGGGGTAGTGAGGGTGGTGGATGGAGTAGTGATAATGGTGGGTAGAGTAGAGATGGTGGTGGGTGGAGTAGTGAGGGTGGTGGGTGTAGTAGTGATAATGGTGGGTGTAGTAGTGAGGGTGGTGAGTGGAGTAGTGAGGGTGGTGGGTGGAGTAGTGATGGTGGTGGGTGGAGTAGTAGTGAATGTGGTGGGTGGAGTAAGTGAATGTGGTGGGTGGAGTAGTGAAGGTGGTGGGTGGAGTAGTGAAGAGTGTAGCAAGTAAGTTAAGCAATTAAGCGATAGAGTTTATGCCGAAAAAAATTTGGATGTTTTTTTGGGCTGGAACGGATTAATGGCATTCCAATTAATTTCAATGAGGAAAATTGATTTGATATATGTGTATGTGCAAACTGAGTTACGAGCTCGGTCATGGAACGAATTAAACTCGTAAGTCAAGGTACCACTGTACCCCTTACCAAAACTTCCCCACACAGTATGGCCAGGCACATTCTCTTGTACTCATTGTAACTCATCTAATGACCTTATGAATTGTTATTGTACTACCATATATCATGTCAAAATAACCCAGTTGTATAATTAGTGCAATCTTATCAAACTATGTTTTTATAGTATTACCTAATAGAATACTCCATTCTCTTGTACTCATTGTAACTCATCTAATGACCTTATGAACTGTTATTGTACTCATTGTAACCCAACTAATGACCATATGAACTGTTATTGTACTCATTGTAACTCATCTAATGACCATATGAACTGTAATCTCAAGTTAATTTTAAGTTTGCCCAAAATGCTCTGCATACAAGGGGCTTTTGGCATGTACACTCAACTACTACATTCCTTTGTACAACTATGTATCATGTCCAAATAAAAATTTATTATTTATTATTATTATAACAGTGTGTAAGAGAATATGTATTGTGGAAGATATGGTGGGAAAGATTGAGGGACAGAGACAGGGAAGGGCATACAAGGGAGACAGGGAAAGAGGGACTCATCTGAGTACAGCTAAACCCCATAATATGAAGGAATTAAGTCCCTGGCAGCAATATGAATCTTGAAGCTGCAGATAATAGTAAATTTTACAGATCAGAGACACTTTAATGCTTTTTTTTTATCACCTCTTTAAATACGACTCAAAACAGCTTAATAATGACATTCACAAGGAAAAATAAGCTTGTCCTTAAAAGAATTCTATAGCTATCAATTTTTGGGATCATGCATCAAGCACAAAAATAATGGGCACCAAGAAAAAACTTGAATAAACAAGGCTATCTAAGAAATGGCCTTAGTAAGATTATTATACTCTATTCAAATCACACCAAGTATGAAACACCTGAATTCTGAGGTCTAACTTAAAAAAAAAAAATACTGTAATATTTTTTTTATTATTAACACATCGGCCATTTCCCACCAAGGCAGGGTGGCCCGAAAAAGAAAAACTTTCATCAACATTCTCTCCATCACTGTCGTGCCAGAGGCGTGCTTACACTACAGTTATAAAACTGCAACATTAACACATAAATGAAATTAAATACAAAATATTATGGCTCAACACAGCCCCCCACCCCCGATCATAACATGGGTGTCAATGGAAAATAAGGTTCCTAGACCAAACACTCAAGTTACAAATGACTTCCAGGAATGTATCTCATTCGCAAGTTAGGGTTTTACTGTATAGCAATAAAATTAATAAAGGAACAAACTCAAATCTGAAAAGCCTTCACAACTGAATTCATTAAAAAAAATATATATATAAATTTGTTAAAATTTAATAAAAAAATGGGACTTTTTGGATGCTTCTATGTACTGGGTACATACACTGTACTGGTTGCCCAAAAGGTTTTAATTCTCTATACTTGTAATAATCGAGTCAAAAGAGGCCTGTAAATAGCTAATGACTGAGTGAAGAGAAAAACATCTTTGTCTACTGTAAAGATGGAACTGCTGAAAAAAAGGGAAAGGAGTGGTCTGTGTCAGGTGTTTGTTTTTTTATTTTGTTGTTTGGTTTTGTTTGGTTTTTTGTTTGTTGTTTTTTGTTGTTGTAGAGTTGCAATTTCTTAATGAGCCACATGAACCCTATGCTCAATATCTGGATTTGCTAATAGGAAAATGATTTAAAGATGAATCAAATCATGATTTTTTTTTTATATATTTAATGTGGTCAGTATTATATATTTTATTCTAGCTTTGTAACATGAATGGTCATATTCAAGAAAATCTTCAAAACTACCAGTAACTAAATCTTAGTCCCAAAGGTGCAGGATTTGAGAGTTTGTACATGTATATACTGTGCTATAAATATTAAATGAAGTATAGCACACATTTTATTTCTAATGTTATTAAAGGATCATCCCCCAATTAAGAGCATACACAGAAATAAAGTCAGTGCTTGGTGTAAGAAGAATGGCTATAATACATCCATTAATTTTTAAAGGGGCGGACCAGTAAGCCAGCGGAAGGCCTCGGTCAGATGACCAAAAGCTCCTGTGGCGGGTCATCATACGACTAAAACTCACGTCAGGAAACACTTGTCCTGTTTACTGACAAACCTTACCTAACCTAACCTAGTGCTTGGTGTTCTGTAGCCAACCAGTCAACTTAACTATGCTATATTTTTCTAAAACTCTGTCTGGGTCATTTACAAAAAAGAAAAAGGAAAACAAAGGCAAGCTGAATAGAAGAAAAAAAGGCCCAAAGGTAGAAAAAATAGCTAATAATACAAATTAGAAAAAAGGAATAAATGAAACAAAAAGATAGAGAAAAGAAACTAACCCCTTGACACTTGATCTTAAAAAAAATTCAACGAGTCAGTCAAAGCTATCAGTCAGGCGACTACATAAATGTACATAATTTTACTAATTAGGATCTGTGCTAATTATTCTGTTCTGGGTACTATAAACAATTAAGGCTGAATATGACTACACAGTATGTATGACTCATGAAATCGTAATGACATAATTGCAAACAAACCATACCATGGGCGGGGATTGAACTCGCGGTTAGCGAGTCATAAAACTCCAGACCGATGCATTAGTCACTGGGCCAGCTGGCTACAATAAGATTCATCTATGGTGTATTAATATACTACCTAGTTGGACGAATCTCATTGTAGCCAGCTGGCCCAGTGGCTAATACGTCAGTCTGGAGTTTTAGGACTCACTAGCCCTGAGTTCAAGCCCCACCCGTGGGGCTCTTTGACAAAACTGCTCTTATTAGTGAAGTACTTACCTGCTCTCATACTTCTGAACGAGTGCCAAACGCCCATAATTCCAGGCTTTTTTTCGCAGTACAGTGAACAAGCTCAGAAGCAGCTAGTAAGAAGGGGATAAATGTACTTTTTAACCAATAGATGAAAGTACCTAATTATGAAAATATGTTTCAAAATTATATAACAAAAATTAGAGTATGAAAATGGTAATCCTGAGTAAACATAGGAATGTCACATTTTAGCTGGAGTAACATTATTATTATATAAAATGCCTACTTGATGTATTATGGTATAGCACTTAAAAACAGGCCTAGGGTGATAAATTATATTTCATCAATGCTCTGAATGTAAAACACTTGCCAAGTCCCTGAATTTTTTTAGTAATTGCTCCAACACTAAGGGAATACTGAAGATTATTTAATACAGTGGTCCCTCGGTTTTCGTGCATCTCCAAACTCGAACATTTATGTAAGTGTATTTTCATAAGTGCTGTTGCAAGTGTATTTTTGGGGGTCTGAAATAGACTAACCTACGTGACATTATTTCTGGAACGAATTTTCGGCGAAAACCGAGGGACCACTGTACTTAACTTGTATTATTTTAAATTGTATATTGTCATCCAAGTTAAATATGGGGCCCAGTCTCAGGGCCTATTACATGTATATACAGTACCTCTGCAATTTCTTGACTACTGCACACAGGATGGTTATGGGCTACATAAAACTTCAAACTAAGTCACATAGATACTAACTATAGTAACACAAAGATTATAAATTAACAAAACTGTTGTTTTGGATTATGTACAAGTAAACTAGTGAAAAAATATACTTTTGTTGTTGATAGAATGCTTGTGATGGAATGTGAAACAGAAATTATTTTTTAAATGTTGAACTTTCCATTTTACAAGAAAAAAAGTAACATGCTGCTTAAATTTTTTGAAAACTTATTCACTTGCATATGACGCAGAATTTTTTTTAAAACCTAAATCAGGTAATCATTTACAAGTAGCAGTATATTTCTTCTGCTAAAAAAAATATACTGGGTAATTTATAAAAATCTGAGAAAAAAAAAAAAAAAAAAAAAAAAGATACTTACAATCCAGCCCAAGAAGTTAATTAATAAATTTTCAGGAATTCCTTCATATCCACCATAAATTAAATGAGTTTTGTTTTTGATAACATACTGATTACAGCTATATTTGTCTGGTTTGTCCTGAAAGTAAGGGTAGTCTTCCCCATCTGAAGGTACTGAAGGTGGATACACTGTTGGAAATGTTGTGGGTGCAGTGTCCATCTGCAAGTAAAATACTATCAATAAATTCTTTCTGTAAATCCTTTCCCTATTTGAAAATATTATATGCACAGGTACATGAATAAACAAAAACACCCATTCCCTGACTCCCTTAACCTTTTCTTCTCTCTCACCCAAACTCATGCCACCTGTCACATCATTCTCCTCCTCATACCCCTCATGCCATGCCAGCTACCCACTCCCTTCCCTCTCCACACCACTTTGTCTTTTTTTTTCTGCATCATTTTCTTTCCTTTCACTTTACCAACCTGCATTTATATAAAAACAGCCCCCCACAAAGACAAAGCCCTCGAACAACCTGCCAGGTACACCCCATTCCATCCCACTCCAACCCTGCCTCTCACCCACTGGAAAAATATCACACCGACTCTGTTAGGTTATCCTAAGTTAAACATACATAATATAAATTTTTAAGTGCCCATAATATGTGTACCATAAAGAACATTGTAAAAAAAAAAAAATTGTATGTTGTGTACTGAAGGTAAGTATATATACTTACCTTCAGTAGCAAACACTCCAACCCACTAACTACCACCCTTTCCCTTCCCATCCACAGCTCACAACACACACAGATCAACCAACCAACACTGACACAACTGTGACTTGTAAGGAGCCAAGCCCTGGGCAACAGGGAGGACTCAGAGGATTGCAAGTACACGGGAAAGTCAGACAGCAGAAGACCTGAAAATCTATACTGAGGTTACCTACGGAAAAGAGATCACTACTTGTTTCTAGATTAAGAACTATCACATATTATCTAGGTGTCTCAGTGAAGGAGACATAAGCAAAAGGCTTTCTCCACACTCTCCAGCCACTGCTGATATAATAATGGAAAGGGGAAAATATACCATACATACTGGAAAAATGTTATGGAATTTACAGGAGAAATGGAACTGCATAGACGACATGGACTACAACTACCTCTACTACATTAGTACTGTTACTATCTTTACTACTCGTGTTACTCCACTGCCACTCCCAGAGCTGTATGTACCAATGGTTCTACTTTTATCACCAGTTCTGCTATGACTTTCACAACCCACAGAAAAATACACAAACATGGATGGCTTCACAAACTAAACTAGTGAGCTCAGCAGCAGACTAACTGAATATAAGCCACACATAAATGTTATATGGAGATGACTTACAAGACTAACAACAGATACAGGTCGGCCATCACTAATCCAGCAATCAGTTATCCAGTTCCATCAGTAATCCGGCACTAATTTTGGCTAGCATAATTTCAAATTTCATCATTATACTGACTCAAATCATTATACTGACTCAAATTTCATCATTATACTGACTCAAATTTCATCATTATACTGACTCAATTTTCATCATTATACTGACTCAATTTTCATCATTATACTGACTCAATTTTCATCATTATACTGACTCAATTTTCATCATTATACTGACTCAAATTTCATCATTATACTGACTCAAATTTCATCATTATACTGACTCAAATTTCATCATTATACTGACTCAAATTTCATCATTATACTGACTCAAATTTCATCATTATACTGACTCAAATTTCATCATTATACTGACTCAAATTTCATCATTATACTGACTCAAATTTCATCATTATACTGACTCAAATTTCATCATTATACAGACTCAAATTTCATCATTATACTGACTCAAATTTCATCATTATACTGACTCAAATTTCATCATTATACTGACTCAAATTTCATCATTATACTGACTCAAATTTCATCATTATACTGACTCAAATTTCATCATTATACTGACTCAAATTTCATCATTATACTGACTCAAATTTCATCATTATACTGACTCAAATTTCATCATTATACTGACTCAAATTTCATCATTATACTGACTCAAATTTCATCATTATACTGACTCAAATTTCATCATTATACTGACTCAAATTTCATCATTATACTGACTCAAATTTCATCATTATACTGACTCAAATTTCATCATTATACTGACTCAAAATCATTATACTACTCAATCATTATACTGACTCAAATTTCATCATTATACTGACTCAAATTTCATCATTATACTGACTCAAATTTCATCATTATACTGACTCAAATTTCATCATTATACTGACTCAAATTTCATCATTATACTGACTCAAATTTCATCATTATACTGACTCAAATTTCATCATTATACTGACTCAAATTTCATCATTATACTGACTCAAATTTCATCATTATACTGACTCAAATTTCATCATTATACTGACTCAAATTTCATCATTATACTGACTCAAATTTCATCATTATACTGACTCAAATTTCATCATTATACTGACTCAAATTTCATCATTATACTGACTCAAATTTCATCATTATACTGACTCAAATTTCATCATTATACTGACTCAAATTTCATCATTATACTGACTCAAATTTCATCATTATACTGACTCAAATTTCATCATTATACAGACTCAAATTTCATCATTATACTGACTCAAATTTCATCATTATACTGACTCAGAAATTGTGCAGATGGTTGTAAATCCACAGCAGCAAGCCAGTGGAGGAGAAAGCAGAGATGAAAATGAGGAAGATGTAGCAGAAAGTCTCTATTGATAGGTTAATTAAGTGTATTCTAACCTAACCACTGTAATCCGGCATACTACAGGTCCCAATGATGCCGGATTAGTGATGGCCGACCTGTACCATCTTCCATATGGGATTACCACATATGGATTATTACATTCATTGGGAGTGCTAAATCTGTATGAAAAACATTCATACTTGATTCAAGTAATTGGACCTGTCCAATTCCTTTGATTAATGCTTTCACTGTCTCTTACAAAGATCAACATTATTGATGTCAGTGTCTCCCTCAAATATGCTGCGAGTGGTAAATTTTGGCCTAGACATGAGAGAATGGGTCTGTGTGGTGAGTGTGCACAGTATAAAAACAATCCTGCTCCATGCAACACATGATGGGAAAAGCAAACCTCTGATTGTGTTTGGTTTAAAATAGTGACTAAGGTGTTTTCTAGGATGGTTTTTATGGCTTTATTGGCTCATTTTTTAATATCAATTGATAGAATGGAAGACATACTAGTGAGATAGATGATTTTGGTCAGTTTCAGGAACAGAAGTAGCTTGAAATAGGGCTCACAGTAGCAGAAATATTATATTTTTGACGATTTTCCTGAGGAAGCGTAAGGCCACCCTTGCTCTGTTTTATGAGCTTTTACTAGGCCTACTTCAATTGTTGGGATGCCCAAAATCATTGTTAAATTTTATCTGAGAAATAGGGTTAAACTTCAATTTTTGTGTGTGTGTGATGATGGGTACAGTGGTACCTCGACTTACGATATTTTTTCATTCCAGAATGCTGTTCAAGTGCCATTACCAAACGAATTTATCTCCTTAAGAAATGTTGTAAAATAGACTAGTCCTTTTAGACCCCCAAAATTACACTTACAAAAGCATTTAAAAAAATAAACTTACATAAAAGGGTGAGTTTGGGGACCATCGTAAGTCGAGGTACCACTGTATATGATTAATGAACAGAGAAGAGGTGGCTTTAGTTGCAAGAATGCATACAGTGTTTATTTGGGGCAGTTTTTAAATTGTAATTTGTTAAATTTTGTGTAAAAGTGGCCAAATTACTGACTTCTGAGCACTTTATAGGGAGTTATGATAGTTGAATGGACAGTGTCTTGTGATCATTTCAGAGAATGTAAGGAATATTAATGAAATAGACTATTTTAAGCCAATGGAAATGGATAAAAATAGGACTCAAGGTGGGTAAAATCGCTGATGCGCAAACTGCATCTAGATGAACAATTTTGCTGTGTACAGTGGACCCCTGGCTAACGAAAAAACTTCATCCCAGAAGCCTGCTCAAGTGCCATTACCGAACGAATTTACTTCCTTAAGAAATAATGTCACGTAGGTTAGTCTATTTCAGACCCCCAAAAATACACTTCGACATGCACTTACAATATTATACTTACATAATTGTACGATTTCCGGGGTGTTCGTTAGCCGGGGGTCCACTGTAATTCCTTAAATTTTCCATCAAATATTATATTTTTGGTGCAAATACCTTCAGAAAAAATTCTCTATCATTTTAGATTTTTTTTTTAAATTGTGACACTCAGCACTTTTAATTTTGGGTGTCATGACATTGAAAGGGTTAAGAGCCCCTCACCACCATTATGGAACCTCCTTTGAGGGCACATAATACGGAGAAATGAGAGAAGAGTGGCCCTGTTCAATCAATCAATCAATCAACTTTATTTTTTATAATATTACAAAGTGGGGTTTACATATTTTATGGTATTTGTACATTTTATGAAATAATTATTACAAGAAGGCCAATAGTATGCCTAGGCATTTCAGGCAGTCTTATACTAGATCTTACTCTATAGTGACACAATAATTATACTGATATTAAGGTTAGATAATTGTAGTGATTAACTAGGTTTACAAAATTGAGGTAGTTCAAAATATTTAAGAATTTAACAATTAGTTTATATATTAATGGAAATGGTGCCGTGTTGGCATGATACAGTTTCTATATTGGAGTGTCTTAGGCAAACTTATGACTAGCTTAAGAATTATGAAGCAATAGTTGTATTAGAATTTTGTTTACAGTCATGTGCAAATTAAGGGGAATCACAGATATCAATAAGTGTATTATGCTGTGGATTTGTGCAAGATAAAGTAGTTTCCATGTGGTTAGCTACAGGTTGGGTGCGTAAGTGAGATGAGATGTTTTTTAACGGTGCTTTTGAAAATGGAGGTTGGGTCTGCAGTCCTAGAATTTTCAGGCAGGGAGTTCCAGATTTTAGGCCCTTTTATGTACATTGAATTTTTGTATAGATTTAGCCAGACACAGGGAATGTCAAAGAGATGTTAGTGTCTGGTATTATGTCTATGGGTCCTGTCACAACTATCAAGAAAGTGTTTTAGTTCAGGGTTAATGTTGGAATTTATGGTTCTATAAATGTAGATTGCAGAGTAGTAAGTGTGGATGTTCTGGACAGTGAGTAAGTTTATGTCTTTGAAGAGCGGGGGGGGGGGTTGCCTAGCGTTGGATTGTGTGATAATTCTTACTGCGGCTTTTTGTTGGGTTATTATTGGCTTTAGGTGGGTAATTGCTGTTGATCCCCAAGCACAAATGGCATATGTGAGGTAGGGATAGATGAGTGAATAGTATAGTGAGAGTAGGGCTGATTGTGGTACATAGTAACATAACTTAGAGAGGATCCCCACAGTTTTGGACACTTTCTTTGTTATGTGTTGGATATGAGTGCTGAATTTCAGGTTGCTGTCGAGGTGAAGGCCCAGGAATTTGCCCTCATTATGTTTAGCAATAGGAGTGTTGTTGATCTTAATGTTTAATTGTGCATCACCTGCTCTGTTACCAAACTTAATATAGAAGGTCTTATCAGTGTTGAGTGTAAGTTTATTGGCTGTCATCCATGTAGATATTTTTAGTAATTCATTAACAATGGTGTTGAGCGTGGAAAGATTTGGGTGGGAGATGAAATAAGTTGTGTCGTCAGCAAAGAGTATTGGTTTCAGGTGTTGTGATACATTGGGAAGATCACTGATGTATAAGAGGAAGAGCAGGGGACAAAGGACACTTCCCTGTGGTACTCCAGTATCAAGTGGTCGTCACGAGGAGGTTGTGTCTTTAACCCTTTCAGAGTCCGTGCCGTAGTTCTACGGCTTTGAGTTCAGGGTCCAAACCGTATTCTACGTCATGAGCTCAGCTCACTCAGATAAGCTTTGAGCGGCAAATTTGGGCCTAGATATGAGAGAATACATCTATGTGGTAAGTGTGCACCACATAAAACAAATCCTGCAGCCCACAGTGCATAATGAGAGAAAAAAAACTGAAACCGCAATTTTCGATTAAAACAACGACTTTGCAGTGTTTTTTCGTATACAGTGGACCCCCGAGTTTCGTAAAAACTTCACTCCTGAAGTCTGCTCAAGTGCCATTACCGAACGAATTTACTCCCTTAAGGAAAAATTTCACGTAGGTTAGTCTATTTCAGACCCCCAAAAATACACTTCCACAAGAACTTACAAAATTATACTTGCATAATTGCACGATTTCCGGGGTATTCGTTAACCGAGGGTCCACTGTACTTTGTATAGTTGTATTTGCGATTTCTTGGTCTCATTTGATAGAATGGAAGACATATTACAGATATAGAGATGATTTCGATTGGTTTTAGTACTGCAAATGGCTTGAAACTGAGCTCAAAATAGCGGAAATGTTAAATTTTTGCCTATGTTCAAGAGTAAACAAATGACCTCACACGTCTAATACGCGCCAGCTGGTGGGTCTAATATACGTTCACAAATGTGGTGATATTATTTGTACAATTATTAAAATATTGCATAACAGTAAATCTTCCATTTTTTGGTTTGAATAAAAATTCATTATGTGAATAAAAAATCAAAATGGAATTCATTTGTAAAGACTGAAAACGTAACTAATGAACAGAGGAAATGTTAGTTTAGTGCCAGGAATGTCTGCATTGTTTATTATGCACCCTATTTTGAAATTGGAATATTTTGAACTTTTGAGTTAAATTGGCTAAATTACCAATTTCCAACCACTTTATTTTGCAGTTGAAACAGTTGACTGGGCGATTTCTTGTGTTCAATCGATAGAATAGAAGCAATACTAGTGAAATAGCTAAGAATTTGGTCGACTGGAATAATGCAATTGGCCTAAAATGGGAGTCAAAGTCGGCAAAATCGCCAATGCGTAAATATAGCTGACAGATCAAAATTCGCGATAGCATAATTTCGTCAATTTTCAATCAAATTTCGTACTTTTTGTTTTATTACCTTCAGAAAAAGATTCTCTACCATTTCATAAGAAAAAATAAGATTTTTTTTTTTTTAAATTCTTGGACACTGGCGCACCCCTTCCAAAAATGGCCTTGGACCCTGAAAGGGTTAATGGTGACATACTGATACCTATTAGTAAGGTAGGATTTGAAATACTATGCAAGTACATGACCTCTTATACCATAGTGGTCAAGTTTGTGGAGTAGGATGCCGTGGTTTACTGTGTCGAAAGCCTTCCTTAGGTCAATAAAAAGTCCTAATGGATATTCCTTATTTTCCAGTGCTGTGTAAAGCAGGTCTATCATTTTTACGATTGCATCGTTAGTGCTTTTTTTTTTCTGAAGCCAAATTGGCAGGGGTTGAGTATGCTTTCTGTCGTTATAAATGAGTATAATCTCTTGTGCACAAGTTTCTCAAAGATTTTGGATAGCAACGTCTGTGGGGTCACCGCCTTTGTGTATTGGTGTAACCCTCGCTGTTCATCAAGACAAGGGAGATTCGTAATGAAAATCCTTAACTGTTTTAACTTCAGAGTATATTGCAGGAACTCAATGTTATCTAGCCCCAATAACCACAGAACCAGACAGAAAAACAAGGTACAGTAACAGAAAAAAGGCAATATCAATTCTAGAGGATACTACAAGCAAAAGCTTGGGTTTGGAGCCAAAATGTTCATCCTGGGTAACTACAAAAAATGGAAACCAGACTAGTTTAGCTGGGACCAAGGACGACAAAGTCACTGTGCTGGAGATGCACGAGTAACTTTCCAGGTTGACCATAAGAATGAAGGAGCACTGCAGTAAGCCTAGTGACCCATGCTAATCAGGTCCTCAAATCCAACCCCACTTTCACTTGTACATGTATACCTGTCCAACTTGTTTTTAAAGCTACCCAATGTTTTAGCTTCAGTGGCACTATTTGGCAGACTGTTCCACTAATCAGCAACTCTACTGCCGAACCAGTATTTCACTATATCCTTTCCAAGTCTAAATTTATCCAGTTTGAACTTATTTTTTTGAGCTCTTTTTTGGTTGGATATGCTCAGTACCCTATTTATACAAATACAAATATTTTATTTTGTTGCTAGTTTACATAGGTTAAGTTATTACAATCTTTATATTGCCTTTATTTATGCTTGTATTCCACTTGCATACTTCAGTGCTATCTCCAATCATTCTCAATCTTTCAAGAGAGAGTAGGCTCAGGGCACTCCATATACAGTGGACCCCCGAGTTACGAGCACCTCGGAAATCATACAATTATGTAAGTGTAATATTTTAAGTGCTTTTGTAAGTGTATTTTTGGGAGTCTGAAATGGACTAACCTACTTGACATTATTCCTTAAGGGAGAAAATTCGTTCGGTAATGGCACTTGAGCAGCCTTCTGGAATGAATTATGCTCATAACTCGGAGGTCCACTGTACTGTATATTCATATGGAAGATTGCTAAGACTGTGGATTAATTTTGTCATCCTTCTATGGATCTTCTCTTGAAGATCCAGAGAATGATGAGAAAATTTTTCCACAACTTCTCCAATGCATTTACTGTACATGTACAGTGGTACCTCGGTTAACGATGGTCCCCAAACTCACCCTTTTATGTAAGTTTATTTTTTTAAATGCTTTTGTAAGTGTATTTTTGGGGGTCTAAAAGGACTAGTCTATTTTACATTATTCCTTATGGGGATAAATTCGTTTGGTAATGGCACTTGAACAGCATTCTGGAACGAAAAAATATCGTTAACCGAGGTACCACTGTATATCCATTCTATATGCAGCAAAAACTGAGCTGCATAATCTAAGTGAGGCCTTATTAACCCTTTTACTCTCCAGACCCTGAAATTAATATTGCTCTCAGTGTCCATACAAAAAAAAATCTGAGATGGTAGATAATTTTTTCTGGAGGTAATGACACCAAAAGTATGAAATTTGATGGAAAACTTATGGAATTATACAGACACAAAGTTAGTAGTTTCAGCACAATTTACACATTGGCAATTTTGCCCACTATGAGTCCTATTTTAAGCCAATTCTATTGCTCCGCTCAACCAAATTCTTAGCTATTTTGCTAGTATTCCTTCTGTTCTATCAATTAAGAACAGAAACTGCCCATTCAACTATTTCAACTATCCTATACAGAACACAGAATCAATAAGTTGGACAATTTTACACAAAATTAAAAAAATACCATTTTAAAAATAGAGATCAAAATAAACAATGTAGACATTCCTCTGTTCATTAGCCACATCCCCAGACCTCTCCTATATTACACCTGCCTTCCATTTTGAATTCTTAATCACACAAAAATAGATTTATTCTATTTCTCGGATAATAAAATTTATCCAAGAATGACGGTCATGGTTTATGGCATCCAAAGAGTTAAATCAGACCTATTAAAAACCCATAAAACAGATTGGGGGGCATAGGAGTGGCTTTATCCATCCTCAGGAATATTGGCAAAAATCAAATATTTCTGCTACTTCAAACTCAATTTCAAGCTACTTCCAGTATTGACAAAAATCAAAATCGTCTTCATTTCAGTAGTATATCTTCTATTCTATCAAATGATACTAAGAAACAGCCAATAAAGCCATTGAGACCATCTGAGAAAACACCTCAAATTCACTACATTAAATCATACACATGGTCATTGACACAAGGGCAACTAATGTGACATTTTACTGTGGTAACGTTTCGCTCTCCAGGAGCTTTGTCAATGGCTATTATACTGTGCACTCACCAGACAGACCCATTCTCTCATATCTTGACCAAAATTTGCTGCTCCCAGTTTATCTGAGCTGAGCTCATGACACAGTTCTATGTGAAGCCACTGAAAGGGTTAATGTAATATAACCTTAGAACCAAACTCTTGTTACTTACACTTTTTGACGCTAATTCAAGATGTCTGTTAGCCTTATTACACAAGCAGACACCAATGTCTTGGCTTCAGTACACCCAAGATTTCCAAATCTTTCACATTCTGCATGATCAGGCTCTTTATCATCTAATTTATAAATGTGATGGTTATTTTCATTCCCAAGGATTACTAGTTCTTTACACTTATCCACAATGAACTGCATGCCACTTTTTTGGATCACAACATAGCCCAAAACGTTTTGAAGGTCAATGGCATCCTCCAATAAATCTATTATTCAGCCTATTTTTGTCATCAGCAACAGGGATGCCATAGACATAACAAGAGAACACTATACACAAACATTTGTTGTTCAAGATTCTTCAACATACTACCAGCTGATGTAAGAAATATTGCCAGAACAAGTGTATTAATTTTAAGAGGAAACTAGACAAGTACATACACCTCTGCCAAGTGCCAGTTCAGCCAGGCTGTGATGGTTATTTGGGGCAGTAGACCATTAACAGCAACAACCTGGTTGAGCAGGCACTTAGGGCAAAATCAGTCATAGGTATAGTCAAGACAAAATAAAGCAATTACTATTTTTATTACTCTATTATTATATACAGTGGTACCTCGGTTAACGATATTTTTTCGTTCCAGAATGCTGTTCAAGTGCCATTACCAAACGAATTTATCCCCATAAGGAATGATGTAAAATAGACTAGTCCTTTTAGACCCCCAAAAACACACTTACAAAAGCATTTAAAAAAATAAACTTACATAAAAGGGCGAGTTTGGGGACCATCGTTAACCGAGGTAACACTGTATTTATAGGGGAAGTGCTAAACCCATAGGGAGCTATACAAGGACTGGGGAATGGGAGGCAATCAGGTTTGATCCAAGGAAAGAAAACAAAAGCAATGTTTGACAAAAATGCAAGTGGTATTAAAATATTTTTAATAAAATTACCTTTTAACTAAATTA
The DNA here is from genome assembly GCA_009830355.1 of Cherax destructor. Classification (NCBI taxonomy): domain Eukaryota; kingdom Metazoa; phylum Arthropoda; class Malacostraca; order Decapoda; family Parastacidae; genus Cherax; species Cherax destructor. The sequence continues at coordinate 20,404 of WNWK01005168.1, read as the reverse complement.
TTTTCCAGTTCATTTAATGAGATAGCAAGTGGCACAGCTACATCTGCTTGTATATCTGAAAGAAAAAATTAGGAAAAGGAACAATATTCCTGGAAATAAATGGTATAAAATACTGACAATGGAAAAATACACACATAAGCAGTATAATGTGATCCTTTATTGACAACGTTTTGCCCACAGTGGGCTTTATCAAGTTACAAACATATCTGTTTGTGAATTGATAAAGCCCACTGTGTGGGCAAAAAGTTGTCAATAAAGGATCACATTATATTGCTTATGTGTTTATTTTTCCAACAATATTCCTAAAAAGGTACTGCAATTACATAAATATTAATAAAGTTAGAAATGGTATGGTGATACTGACCAGATGTGGAAAAAGACACTTATGTACAGTTCAGGACATTATTAAAGGAAACGTTTCACCACGAGTTTGCTCTTCAGTCCTAATACAGAGATAACTAAGAAAGCTAGTACAGCCTCTCCTCACTTAACAACGTACAGTGGACCCCCAGATTTCGTACTTAATCCGTTCTAGAAGGTCATTCTAAATCCAAAAAGTACGAAAACCGAAGTAATATTACCCATATGAAATAATGTAAATACGTACAATTAATCTGTTCCAAACGCCCAAAAATATTAACAAAAAATACATTTTTTAAAGGATAACTATAGTTTTACATACAGAAAACAATGAGAAATAAATGTAAAGCACTAATTTTAATGATAAATGAACATTACATACCTTTATTGAAGACTCTTGTTGTCATATTGAAGAAGGCGAGGAGGGAAGAGGGAGTTGAGGTTGTTTGGAAGGGAAATTCCCCTCCATAAGGACTTCAGGTATCAAAGCCCTCTCTGGGGTTACTTCCCTTCTTTGTCTTTTACTGACACTGGACCCCTGTCGCACTAAAAATCTGTCCAGAGAGCTCCGTTTCTGGCATCTCTAAGATTTGCCCAAAATGGGGCAAAGTATTGTCACTGAACATATTGCAGATACGGCTTGTATCAGCTTGGTCAGGGTAATATTTTTCAACAAAAGTTTGCAATTCATTCCACTTTGCACACATGTCCTTAATCACTGAAGAAGGCACCTTCTCCCCTCTGTTCCTCCTCCTCTGAAGCAATTTCCTCAGCTGTGGTCTGTTGCTGTTCCAGATGAAGGTCTTGCAGCTCTTCAGTGGTTAGCTCTTCCCTGTGGTCCTCCACCAACTCTTCCACATCCTGGCCACTCACATCCAACCCCATGGACTTCACCAAAGACACAATACATTCCACAATAGGCGTAGGGTCAGCCTCAAACCCTTCAAAATCCTTGTCAAGGACACATTCTGGTCACAATTTTCTCCAAGCAGAGTTCAAAGTCCTGGAAGTCACTTCCTGCCAAGCTTTACCTATAAGGCTTATGCAATGGAGAATATTGAAGTGATCCCTCCAGAACTCTCTTAACCCTATACCGCGCCAGCATCACATACGAGGCGCAAAAAGCATGGTTTTCATGGCGCCATGAGCACAAAGCATATCCTCAGAGAGACTTCAAATTTCACTCCAACCAATCACAAGCCTTTTGGGCGGAGCTTGAATGTGTCGTCACTTGGGTATTGTCGACTGCTATTGGCTGGGAGCTGCAGAAGTCTTCAGTACTCTCTGAAGTGTTGAAGAAGGAGCATTTCCAACCTGACTCTCTTGATATTTCACCAATTTACACCAATCCAGAATGGCGGTAAGTTACTGAATGTGTTTGCAGTGCATTATTGAATGTTTTAACCTCATTTTGAGATGCAAATGAATTGCCTGACGTATTTATAAGTAACAAATGAATGCACTTGAAGTTTTGTTAACATTTTTTGAATCGTTTATGAGGCTCGGCCTGACAGAACAAAATGTCACGTGCCTCTGAGTGTAACATATGTGAGGCTAAAACAGACAATGGTGCTAACAAATTTGCCAATGAAGGTATCATATATCATGGATTAACAAATAACAATAAGGCCATCTTTGTCAATAATAGCTACCAATTGCATGCTGAATCAAATACATTGATATATGAGTACTTTTATCTTGTAAATTTATAAAATTTGCTCAATTTCGATGCTCATTTTGTGTTTTCTGTTCATTTCAGTTAAACACAAATATCTTTTATGGATCAAGGCTCAAAAAAAAAGGGATTACATTGTGCCAGAGTTATGTGATGACAGTGACAGTAATGAGGAAGTGGATTCTGCGGATGAATATGAGCCACCACGGCCAGATGCTTCCTCTTCAAGTGAAGATGAACATGAAGATTTGTCTACTAGAAGTCAGCAAGTTAGTGTAAAACGAAGGACTATACGAAAAGAGTAGTTGAAGATGAGGTTGATGAAATAATTGTCAACAACACTAGTGGCACCTGGAGGAAACTTGACATAACAAATACTCCATTACCTGACTACAAACATGAAGTACCAATACATGTCAAGAATCCATTTGAATATTTTTGTGAATTATTTACTGTTGAAATGTTAGAAAGCCTTGTATTTAACACGAACTTGTATGCAGTACAGAAAGATGTTAATACTAACTTCAACACTACTACTGAAGAGCTCATGCAATTTGTTGGAATTCTGATATTCATGAGTATGGACAGCCTACCCTCTTTAGAGGATTACTGGTCCCTTCACCATTGTCATCTTGATGTTACAACTGTTATGACATCTAAAAGGTTTAGGTTACTAAGGACAGCAATTCATATAAATGATAATACCAAGGCAACAGCTGACAGGTTCCATAAGATAAGACCATTGTTTGATGGTCTAAGGAAATCATGCCTAAAAGTTCCAGCTACACCAAAGCAATCAGTTGATGAGGTAATGGTGGGATATAAGGGAACAAGAGCAGGAAACCTCAGGCAATATATCAGGACCAAGCCTGATAAATGGGGTTTTAAACTTTTTTGCCGGGCCAGTGATGATGGGTTTATCCATGACATAATTTTGTATCAAGGTCAAACAACCTTTGATTATCACAGTGTTAGCCTAACAGAGGAGGAGAAAAAATGCCTATAAGTTCCAAGATTGTTATTTGCCTTGCAAAGACTATGAACCAAACAAACACCAGTACAATTTATGCAGATAACTTCTTCACCAGTTTGCGTCTAGTGAAATATCTGCATACTACATTCAATTGCAGGTACACAGGCACTGCAAGGGAGACAAGAATTGGAAAACCACCACTTACATCTGTCAAAGACATGGACAAAAAAAAGGTGAAAAGGGGTGCTATGGATTACTTGTCAGTGGATGGTATCCTTGCTGTACGTTGGAAAGACAGTAAGGCTGTTACTTTATTGACAAACGATATTGGCATCAAACCTGTGACAAAGATAAAGAGGTACAGCAAGGAGAACAAACAAAGGTAGATGTTGACTGTCCTGCAGTCATAAAGAGTTATAATGCCCATATGGGAGGCATAGATAAGAATGATATGTTGGTGCATCTCTACAAGTCTCCACTCAAAGCAAAACGCTGGTACATGAGGCTGTTTGGATATGTCATTGATCTTTGTTGTGTCAATGGCTGGTTGTTGTACAGGCGTGACTGTGCTGCTCTGAAACAGAAATACATGAACCTCAAGAATTTTCGGTTTGCCATCTCCCATTCAGCAAGAAAGCCAACCAAGGAAATCCCAAGGAGCATGAGATCCTCTCCAAGTTGTTCAACTTCACGGTCTACTTCACGGTCTTCTTCAATTGATGATGAACATTTCAGTCGCTATGCAAAAAGAAATCGTGATGATACAAGATATGATGAAACAGTACAGCACTTGCCACTTTATACAAAGAGGCTTTCATGTGGACATTGCAACACCAGAGAAAAAAGGATCTACTCGTCCGTGCGTTGTTCCCACTGCAAGGTTAATCTATGTCTAAATGCAACCAGAAACTGTTTCTGGGAATTCCATACGAAACCAGATGCATAAATACCTCTGATAAAAATGTTTGTCACAATAAATACAGAAAGGTGCCATATCCATATTTTTGTAACATTTTTGCAATTTTTGTATAATGTCAGATATACTATAAATGTGTAAAAATTATTGAAATCAAGTTACTGTGCCTTTGGTTTAACCCAGTTGTTTATTAATAAACCTTAAATGTATATATATGCCATTTATTATCAGTTATTAGTAGCTGTTATGATTCTTTTAGACACATACCGTTGTCAGGAATGGTATCAAATCTGATACAAATCTGTCACCTGTAGTTTAACCTTTGTTGGGGTTGGCCTCATATTCGATTCTGCCAAAAAGGCCATTTTATGACCCAAAAATAAATAAACTTGAAAAATGACCACTTATAAATAGGTCTTAGAATTGCTTATATTATCAGATTATGGGTTGCAAATGTTGCACTTTCTCAAATTTGATTCATGGCCCGGTAAAGGGTTAAGGTCAATTCAGTGTCCGAGGTCACTTCAAAGCACCTTTGAAACATTGCTTTCGAGTAGAGTTTTTTGAAGTTAGAAATGACCTGCTGGTCCATGGGTTGGATGAGAGGAGTAGTGTTAGGAGGCAAGAACTTCACTGTTATAAAACTGAAGTCCCTAAACAATTGGTCTTCAAAGTCTGGAGGATGAGGAAGAGCATTGTCCAGTACCAGGAGGTACTTTAGTGGCAATTTATTTTCCAGGAGGTATTTTTTCCACACTCGGGCCAAACACTTTATGGACCTATTATTCATGGACCTATTATTAGCTTTCCACATCACACACAATTTACTCTTGATGACATTGTTTTTCTTGAACACTCTGGGATTTTCAGAGTGATACACCAGTAAAGGCTTCACTTTGAAATCCCCACTAGCGTTACCACAGAACAAAAGAGTTAGCCTATCCTTCATAGGCTTGTGTCCTCGCATTGCCTTTTCCTACTGTGTGATGTAGGTCCTCTTTGATATTTTCTTCCAAAAGGGGCCTATTTCATCGCAACTGAACACTTGTTATGGGAGGAATCCTTCGGCCTCTACGTACTCCTTGAATTCATTAATAAATTCTTCGGCAGCACGTTTGTCTGAACATGCAGCCTCACCATGCCTTACAACACTGTGTATGCCACTATGCTTCTTGAATCTGTTGAACCAGCCTTTGCTGGCCTTAAATTCACTAACAGCAGCACTCGTTCCAGGAATTTTCTTTACGTGATCCGCATGCAACTGCCTTGCCTTTTTGCAAATGATCGACTCCACAACACTATCTCCCACTAACTGTTTTTCATTGATCCACACCAACAACAACAACTCCACATCTTCGATTGTTTGTGATCTCTTTCGTTAGCATATTTACTACTTTTGCAACTTTAGCTTTCTTGATTTCTACTTTCTTTGCCAGGATGGAAAAGATTTTGATTTCAACTTCCCATATATCCTGGCAAGCTCAGCTAAACGTACGCCACTCGTATTTTTCTACAATTTCTTTCTTGAATTCTATCGTGTTTCTCACCTTCTTTACCAAAGGGCTGGCACTATGAACTTTCTTTGGGCCCATGGTGGCTTATTTCACAGTCGCAATCAATAAACAAGCACAAAAATTGTGAAATGTTTTGGATGAATGCTCACTCAACCAGTGACAGAGCCAGACTGAGATACGTATGCATGAGAGTGGTGGCGTCCTGGGGGGTGGGTGGACGCATCTGATATGTACGATTTCCGGATGGAGGTATGAAATCCAGACCAAAATTTTGCCCAAAAAAGTGTTCTAAATCCGAATTGTACGATATACGGACCGTATGAAAATCGGGGGTCCACTGTACTCGTTTACCGACGACTCGGACTTACGACAGGCTCTCTGACCAGTGTGCATACCTAAATAATGTATATTAGAGCTGATTTCCTCTATTCTGCTTATTACAATATACAGTACACTACTGTATAAACATTTAAAAATACACTAAAAATGTTATAAATGGTGCAAAGGTGACATTAAAACAATATCAAAGATGGTTGACACAAACCCACTACCATTAGAGTATGCTCCTTGCTTAGCGACAAATTCGTTTACCAACGCTGTCTTAGGAATGGAAGTGAGGTAGATACAGTGGACCCCCGAGTTTCGTAAAAACTTCACTCCTGAAGTCTGCTCAAGTGCCAATACCGAACGAATTTACTCCCTTAAGGAAAAATGTCACGTAGGTTAGTCTATTTCAGACCCCCAAAAATACTTTTCCACAAGCACTTACAATATTATACTTACATAAATGTACGATTTCCGGGGTTTACGAAACTCGGGGGGTCCACTGTACAGTGGAACCTCAAATATCAGCCACTGCGGGTATCAGCCGAATCGTATTTAGGCAGATTTTTGGGCCGAAATTTTGCTCAGTGTTTCAGCCAATGCCTCGCAGATCGGCTGTATTAGACGCGTCAGCCCGCTTCATGCCGGGACGCCGTGTGTAGGTGAGTCAGTCTCCCTGTGTCTCTCGGTGAGTGAGCAAATACTCCGCACATTCATCCAAACATTTCCTTATAATCCATTGATTTTTGTGCTTGTTTATTAAGTGCGACTGTGAAATAATTCACCATGGGCCCAAAGAAACTTCCTAGTGCCAGCCCTTTGGTAAAGAAAGTGAGAAACACGATAGAATTAAAGAAAGAAATTGTAGAAAAATATGAAAGTGGTGTGCGTGTGCTCCAGTGGTTGAGACAATGGTGGAGGCAGTGGTGGAGACAGTGGTTGAGGCAGTGGTTGAGGCAGTGGTGGAGGCAGTGGTGGAGGCAGAAGTGGAGGCAGTAGCATCAGTACACCCGTTGCTACTATTCAGTGAACAACCCAGGCTGTAAATCTGTGAATTTTCAAGCAGATAGGGCTTTGATACGTGAAGTCCTTATGGAGGGGGATTCCCCTTCCAAACAATAATCAGTCCTCCCTCTTTCCTCCCTGTCTTCCATACGCCAATAAGAGTCTTTAATAAAGATATGTAATAATGATATAAATGTTCATTTATATGTAATTGTCATTGTTTTGTGTATGTAAAACTATAGTTAAACTTTACAAAATGTATTTTTTTTATTATTTTTGGGTGTCTGGAACAGATTAATTATTATATTTTTTTTATTAACACATCAGCCATTTCCCACCAAGGCAGGGTGGCCTGACAAAGAAAAACTTTCATCATCATTCACTCCATCACTGTCTTGCCAGAGGCGTGCTTACACTACAGCTACAAAACTGCAACATTAACACCCCTCCTTCAGTGTGCCGGCACTGTATTTCCCATCTCCATGAATCAAGTTCGGCCTGCCGGTTTCCCTGAAACCCTTCATAAATGTTACCTTGCCTACACTCCAACAGCACGTCAAGTCCTAAAAACCATTTGTCTCCATTCGCTCCTATCTAACACGCTTGCTGGAAGTCCAAGCCCCTTGCACACAAAACCTCCTTTACCCCCTCCCTTTTCTAGGCAAACCCCTACCCCGCCTTCCCTCCACTACAGATTTATACACTCTCGAAGTCATTCTATTTTGCACCATCCTCTCTATATGTCCAAACCATCTCAACAACCCCTCCTCAGCTCTCTGGATAATAGTTTTGGTAATCCCACACCTCCTCCTAATCTCCAAACTACGGATTCTCTGCATTATATTCACACCACACATTGCCCTAAGACATAACATCTCCACTGCCTCCAGCCTTCTCCTTGTTGCAACATTCACAACCCATGTCTCACACCCATACAAGAGTGTTGATATAACTATACTCTCATACATTCCCCTCTTTGCTTTCATGGATAAAGTTCTCTGTCCCCACAAGCTCCTCAATGCACCACTCACCTTTTTTCCCTCATTAATTCTATGATTCACCTCATCCTTCATATACCCATCTGCTGACACATCCACTCCCAAATATCTGAACACATTCACCTCCTCCATACTCTCTCCCTCCAATCTGATATCCAATCTTCCATTATCTAATTTTTTTGTTATCTTCATCACCTTACTCTTTCCTATATTCACTTTTAATTTCCTTCTTTTACATACCCTACCAAATTCATCCACCAACCTCTGCAACTTCTCTTCAGAATCTCCCAAAAGCACAGTGTCATCAGCAAAGAGCAACTGTGACAACTCCCACTTTGTGTTAGATTCTTTATCTTTTAACCCCACACCTCTTGCCAACACCCGAGCATTCACTTCTCTTACAACTCCATCTATAAATATATTAAACCACGGTGACATCACACATCCCTATCTAAGGCCTACTTTTACTGGGAAATAATCTCCCTCTCGCCTACATACTCTAACCTGTGCCTCACTATCCTCATAAAAACTTTTCACCACTTTCAATAACCTACCTCCTATTCCATACATTTGCAACATCTGCCACATTGCCCCTCTATCCACCTATATCATATGCCTTTTCCAAATCCATAAATGCCACAAACACCTCTTTACCCTTATCTAAATATTGTTCACCTATATGTTTCACTGCAAACACTTGGTATACACACCCCCTACCCTTCCTAAAGCCTCCTTGTTCATCCGCTATCCTGCTCTCCATCTTACTCCTAATTCTTTCAATAATAACTCTACCATACACTTTACCAGGTATACTCAACAGACTTATTCCCCTATAATTTTTACACTCTCTTTTGTCCCCTTTGCCTTTATACAAAGGAATTATGCATGCTCTCTGCCAATCCCTAGGTATTTACATTATTTCTTATGGGAAATATTGCTTCGAATTTAGACCTTTTTGGATTTACGCCGACCTTCTGGAATGGATTACAGCCGATATTTGGGGTTCCACTGTATACTTGGAATGAGGTACAGTGGTACCTCGAGTTTCGTACTTTATTCATTCCAGATGGCTGTTCGAGTGCTGTTACCGAACGAATTTGTTCCCATAAGGAATAATGGTACTTCTACTTACAGTGGACCCCTGCCTAACGAGCACCCCGGAAATCGTACAATTATGTAAGTATAATATTGTAAGTGCTTGTGGAAGTGTATTTTTGGGGGTCTGAAATAGACTAACCTACGTGACATTATTTCTTAAGGAAGTAAATTCGTTCAGTAATGGCACTTGAGCAGGCTTCTGGAATGAATTTTGCTTGTTAGGCGGGGGTCCACTGTGCACTTAAATCACACTACACATTCATATACAAGCATATATATACATGCCCCTCTGGGTTTTCTTCTATTTTCTTACTAGTTCTTGTTCTTATTTCCTTTTATCTCCATGGGGAAGTGGAACAGAATTCTTCCTCCGTAAGCCATGCGTGTCGTGAGGCGACTAAAATGCCGGGAGCAAGGGGCTAGTAACCCCTTCTCCTGTATATATTACTAAATGTAAAAGGAGAAACTTTCGTTTTTCCTTTTGAACCACCCCGCTTCGGTGGGAAACAGCCGACATGTTGAAAGAAAGAAGTTGGAATAATGTAAATTAGATTAGTCCATTTCAGACCTTCCCAAAAAATAAACTTACAAAAGCACTTACAATAATACACTTACATAATTGCTCAAGTTGGAAGCAGTACGAAACTCAGGGTACCACTGTATTGGAAAAGATGTTGGAAACGTGTTTGGCAATGGAGTTGGTGGGGAAGACTATGTATCTCCTCTCAACAGTGTCTTCTTTAACACACCCAGAGAAGACACTGCCGAGAGGAGATATGTACAGTGATCCCCTGCCTAACAAGCAAAATTCATTCCAAAAGCCTGCTCAAGTGCCATTACCGAACGAATTTACTTCCTTAAGAAATAATGTCACATAGGTTAGTCTATTTCAGACCCTCAAAAATACACTTCCACAAGCACTTACAATATTATACTACTTACATAACTGTACGATTTCCGGGGTGCTCGTTAGGCGGGGGACCACTGTACATAGTCCTCCCCCACCAACTCCATTGCCAAACACGTTTCCAACATCTTTTCCAATACCTCATTCCAAGTATCTACTTTCACTTCCACCACCATCAAGGATATTACCAGCAATAGACAGGACAAGCTTCAATCCTCTGCAGGGGTATATATAATCCCTTGTAATGACTGCAGCAAATTATACATGGGCGAAACATCAAGAGACCTCCAAACACGTACGTATTTCAGAACACCAATATGCAGGCAGATCGGACGATTTAAGGAATGCCTGTGTTCAACACGGAAATTCACATAACCATTTAATCAACTACAGAAATGCAAGACAGAAATGCAATGGTACTACAGAAATGCAATTGTAGGCAGTAGATATGGTTCCGTTGGCTGCCTGTACCTAAGCCTGGGTGAAGTTAGCTTTGTAGCATCAGCAATATATTGATCAAATCTTCATGAACTTCATAAACATGGGTCTTCAACAACAATCTTTTGTTAAATGGAGACAGCCTGTAAAGTGGATTTCTGCACCAGCCTTCTTCAAGTGTGGATGTCTCGCTCTCGACCGAGCATCAGTGGCAAATTGCCCCCATTCTCTCTGGGACGTTTGTCCTCATCTTACTTTTCCCGCTGAGCATGTTACTAAGGCACCTTTCATTGACTCAATTTTAGCCAACTCCATTTTTTCACACTGTAGATAATTCTTAAGCAGTTTTGGTGGGAAGTTAGTTGCTGAACTCAGGTGAGGGAGTAGGTGTCCTGCTCTGCTGGGGCTTGGCAAGTGGGTCCACCTGATCTACTGGGGAATTTCTAGTTTCTGTTTCAATTTACAAAGGGACTCCTGTTTCCTTTTCTTTCATCACCCAGTTTTGAGCAACATCTCTTTTCTGTACATCAGGAAACAGAGCTCAATACAGTGAAAGATGTCAGCGGTCCTTACAAGCCCAATAAGAAGAGGCCTTTAAAGTACAATTAAACTTTTTTCTACTTCTTACTGAAGATTTAGCAACTAATTTTATAAAGTATGTATGTACTGGATACCCTATATACTGTAGTGTTCTCAAAGCACCAATAGTGTGAAGGGTTACTCAGCCCTGTCAGATCTTAGGCAAGTATTTAACAAGGTTGGCTCCTCCTTAGGAAAAGTAATAATGGAAAATATAATAATAACATACAAAGCTAAACACTAATGTAAGAATTGATGCAAAAATGTAAAACAATTAAACATGAGAATTAATCCTACTTGAATAAAAAATGAAATACGTACATAAATAATACGCGATTTCAAAGCTAATTTATACACAGGTGTTGTGTGTTGTGCTGATGTTCTTGACACAGAGCTTTGACTTGTTTCAGAACTCAAAGCAGTTGTTGACCGTGGGGATGGGGGAGGGGGGGCCGCAGCTGGTAATGACTCACAAACGACGGTTTCCACAATACGATTCTGCCAATAGGTGAACTTATCCTCTGATCACCACAGTGTTGAAGATGATGAATAGCCACTCTTATCACCACAGTGTTGAAGACGTCAGTAACTCTTACTACCTAATTTTTAAATCTCAACCACTTAAATTACTCATGTTGCACTGTCACACAATGCCTAAATTTATATGCCAGGAGTAGAATTTAGTAGTACCTAAGTTTTAGGATTAGCTTACCCAAAATGCTTTGCATAATAAATGGCTCTCTTTTGAACAAACAAGGGAAGATCAAAAAGTCCTTGTATCCATTATTTTTTCTTGGCAAAAATACAATGTAGACACATTAAATATTGTCCCTGGTTACTTACTAGCATAATCACCAAGCTTGAGGCACTTAAACCAACGTGTTACCAGTTTTTCAAGCCTTCCACATACAATTCTGTCAGCCAATTATGTAACCATTGATGAACCGCAGTCATAACATATTTTAAAAACAAGGCAAAAACTATATCCAGTATCGGGCCCTTGCTTAAACAAGATGGGACTTAGACACCAGCAAAGAAATGAGTGAGATACTAAAGTCTCAGTATGACTGTTCGGCGAGCCCTTAATCAGACTAAAGATCGACAATTTTTCATAAACGAGCCTCAAAACCCTCTCAATGTATGCCAGATTTCTGACGAAACCCTAACTCCACTGGACTTTGAAAAGCTATTGGCACTATGCCCATGCACTCTGCCCCAGGCCCAGACCGGTAGAATTCGTGTTCATCAAGAACTGCAAGAAACCTCTTTTGCGTGCCTTAAGTATGCTAGAGAGAGGAAGCGCCTGGACATGGCTGTCATCCCACAGTCGCTGAAAGCAACAGATATAGGCTTACCCCATAAAGGTGGCAGCAAAGAAATTGCAAAGAATTAATGATTGATAGTTCTAACATCCCACATCATAAAATCTTTCAAAGAGTTCTATGAAGCAGGATAACCAACCGCTTGGATTCCCAACAATTGCACTGTGTCTTCTTTTACAGACGATACTAGAATGTACATCAGCGTGTCATCCATTGAGGGAATGGTAAATCTCCAAAAGCATATAAACCAAGTTTTCTAATGGGCCACGGAAAACAATATAATGTTCAATGAGGACAAATTTCAGTTACTCCATTAAGGAAAACTTGAGGAAATAATAGCTAAAACAGAGTATACTGTACTACAAACTCTAACCACACAATAGAGCAAAAAAGTATTACTGTACTACAAACTCTAACCACACAATAGAGCAAAAAAGTATTACTGTACTACAAACTCTAACCACACAATAGAGCGAAAAAGTATGATGTGAAGGGCTTGGGATTGTTTGTCAAAGGATCTCACCTTTAAGGATCATAAGTGTCACTGTCACATCTGCAAGGGAAATGACAGGATGGATAATGAGAACTTACAAAACAAGGGATGCTAAGCCAATGATTATCCTTTTTAAGTCAACTGTTTTTTCTATGCTGTACACTAACAGCTCCATTCAAGGCAGGTGAAACCACAGATCTAGAGAATGTACAGAGAACCTTCACTGCACACACAAGTTCGGTCAAGCACCTTAATTACTGGGAACATTTGGAATCTCTTGAACTGTACTCCCTGATGGGGTGCATAATAAAGATATTAAATTTAAACTGAAACTGAAATGAAGGAGAGAGAGATCATAATCTACACCTGGAAAATCCTAGAGGGACTATTCCCAAGTCTGCACACAGAAATCACCTCCTATGAAAGCAAAAGACTAGGTAGATGGTGCAACATACCCCCAATGAAAAGTAGGGGCACCATGAGTACACTAAGAGAAAATGCTAAGTGTCTGGGGCTCAAGACTGTTATTACGATATTCTTTATGGCATATGCGATGTTAGTCTAGGGGAAGAATTCTAGTCTCCCGTAATATCGTAATAAGACCGTTCTGAGGATATGATTTAATCTTATGTATAGATTAATAAGGAGATCAAAAAAACTTTGTAAAATATATCTTTAATATAACGTAGATAACGTTATTGACTTAAGGTATTTTAATTGTACCTTTTTCTTAGTTATTATATATAAACACAGTCTTTATACACAACTTATAAATTACCATGACCTTCATTCTAGCTGAATGGGCCTTTAATATAAATATGATCAATAAAGTTACTGCGTCTCTATTTTACGAGACAATTAGTGTTGACTAGAACTTGAAGTCTCTTAACACATGAGAACTTCTATACAATGAAAGTTTCACCAGATCTCACAATTTCTGGCGACTTTAGAGAATAAAGCTCTAGACCAATAGCTTCTCAAATGAGTAAGCAATGAAGACCTTCTCAATACCGAGAGAGGTGCTGTACTGACTACTCTAATAAATTCACCTCTGATGTCAGCTTGCGTCAGGCGAGTAGCCACCAGAGGTGACGTCGCACAAACATTGAATGGTTGTTACCACTGGTTCGATCCCTCCTATGTACTAGGGATGTATCGGATGTGAAAAATTTAGATATCCGGTATGCGGATGTGTATACGGATGTCTTACTTACTCATTTTACGGATGCAAATGCAGATGCGGATGTAAGAAATTGTGTGGATGTTCCGCAGATGTGGATGTAAGAAATTGTGCAGATGTTCCGCGAATTTCAGATGTGGATGTATATATGGATATCTGTTTGCTGTGAAATATGGATGCGGATACGGATGTAAGAAATTGTGCGGATGTTCCGCAGATGCGGATGCAAATATCCGATACATCACTACTATGTATATATATATATATATGTATATATATATATATATGTATATATATATATATATGTATATATATATATATATGTATATATATATATATATATGTATATATATTGTATATATATATATATGTATATATATATATATGTATATATATGTATATGTATATATATGTATATATATGTATATGTATATATATGTATATATATGTATATGTATATATATGTATATATATATATATAGTATATATATATATGTATATGTATGTATATATATATATGTATGTATATGTATATATATATGTATGTATATATATGTATGTATATGTATATATATATATATATATGTATGTATATATATATGTATGTATATATATATGTATGTATATATATATGTATGTATATATATATATATTATATATATATTATTATATATATATATATATATATATATATATATATATATATATATATATATATATATATATATATATATATATATATATATATATATATATATATATATATATAATTGTGTGTGTGTGTGTGTGTAATCGAAAACATGAAAGATGAAAATGAATATGTAATATTATAAAGCTGGTTAACATTGTTTTAGCGATTAACGATGGTAATCGCAATATAATATTAGATAGATGAACATAAATGCAGGATATTTGTAAATAAACTGTGTCTGGACGTAACAACTGTTCAACAGCCTCCCTTCATGCATAAGGGAAATTACCAATAGACCTTGAGCTGTCTTTCAAGATGGAACCGAGGCTCATGCACCCTGGGCTCACACACACTGGGTTCACACACCCTGGGCTCACGCACCCTGGGCTCATGCATCCTGAACTCGCGCACCCTGGGCTCACGCACGATACCTAAAGTCAGTACACGACGAGCCAGGCTGTGGTCCTTACATTGGATTATGTGCAGACACCAGTAATAGTCTGGTTAATCAGGTCGTGATCCACTGGGAGGCCTGATCACAGACTGGGCTGCGGGGGCATTGACCCTGGGAATGACCTCCAGGTAGATTCCAGGTAGGTAGGGCACAGAGATGGGCTATTTGAGGGACAGCAGCAAGCTACACACACAAGCCTCGGAGATGTCACAAAATATGCCTTCAGTCTCAGGGAGGTTGAAACGTGGAATGTCATAGAGATTAGGACCTAGACGAAAAGGTATTGGTGGTTCCCTCCTTTCACAGTTTCAAGAGTATGTTAGTGCTGGAAGGCCAAAATCCATCAGATGTCATTCAAGGCGACGCAAGAGTTGGGGGTCAAGAGTTGGGGTTCAAGAGTTGGGTTTCAACTCGAACAAACACAACTATGCGAGTACAGATCTGTGGGGTGTGACAGAGCAAATCTCTAGAGTCTGCCTCACCAGGGTCTAAAGTAAACAATAAATTTTCTCTAGATTAAGGTGAGATTTGCTCCTAATTTCCACCACAAGCAATAAAAAACACCAAACTCATTACCTAGCGCTCCAAAAAAGTGTGAGTGTTACACAGGAAACAATAAAAACCGAGGTTAGAGGGAGGTACATACCAGCTGGACTCGTCGATAAACAAACTGAGCCTCGACCAGCTGATTCACCTCACTAATGTGTTCCAATATTTTTTCTGCAATAAATTTCTGCAGTATTAATGCAATAATCATGCTTTACACAAGCCCTAGCGGAAAAATTTTACTTGCAAAAGGTAAAACAAATATTATATATATACGCAATGCATACAATAGTCTTCGATAACTGTAGGGTTATTTTCCTTAGTAAAGGTTAAGTTATCGTATTGTAGGTTAAACCAATACAATAAGTCACTTTTAAACATCTATAACGACTATGTATATGAAAACGTAATTTTTCAGACAAAAATACTGCTTACGTAGCTATAGTTATATCTATACATAAACCTAATCTAAATAAAGTCATACAAAGGGTTAAGCATTACGTCACACGTCATGTGATAAAAAACGTAAAAAATAGCAGAAAAATATAATACACAAAATTCTTTTAAATCTCGATATAGTTTATACGAAGTTACATTGTAATGGCCGAGTCACGTAGGAAGATCCTACACAAGAGAAAGTGTTTTACATGATATAGTATACATTTCCACTACAGAATGCCTATAATAATGTGTACTGTACTTATAAAAATGAAAGTCAGCAGTCTATTAAAATTCTACAAAGCAAATAAATTTTAATAGATTACATACTTTTAAATAATCAGTATTCTGATCGATGTACGCAATCAGTAATGCATGAATTATTTATATTTAGCTAGCATTATTATTGCCATATTATTCAACTGGTAACTTTAGTGTAAAATAAAGCCTAAATTACTTATTCTTTATGTTTGCTAAGTGTAGACCCGTACCAGGTACCATCACATAGAAATCAATGAACTATATTTAGGTATGAAGTCACGTTTATCCTTAAGTTAATGTTTCCAGACTGTTACTAATTTAATTATGAGATTAAAAATTAATATACACTTTGTCTAATTTAATTTATAATGTATATATATATATATATATATATATATATATATATATATATATATATATATATATATATATATATATACATATATATATTATATGATGAACTTCCATAAGAAATATAAATATCAAGTAGTGAAATTCAAATCTGCACTTTTTTTCATTAGAAAAAAAATATTACTGCATTTGGGTATTACTTAGCCTTTATAGTGAGTCAATATTCAGAATATACCTACATATATTTTTTAGCAATGCATTACAAAATAAGACAGCCAGTTGATCGACTTCAAGGTACAGCGGTCAACGCACTGCGCGAGCATCTTATAATAAATTCATCTAGCTATGTCTGGTCTCTGTCGTGACCCCGAGAGAGAGAGAGAGGAATCCCTGGACCCCCGGCAACCACTGCCACACAAATCCCAAAATTTCTCGATAGAAATCACGGCAGAATTAAAGCTAGATATATTTCGGTTGCTGTACGACCGAGAGACGTATCTCCGTACGACCGGGTAGACCGAGGTATCTCCCGTACGACCGAGAGGTATCTCCCGTACGACCGAGAGAGTATCTCCCGTACGACCGAGAGAGGTATCTCCTCGCCCGAGAGTATCTCCGACGACCGAGGTATCTCCCGTACGACCGAGAGGGGTATCTCCCGTACGACCGAGAGAGGTATCTCCGTACGACCGAGAGGGTATCTCCCGTACGACCGAGAGGGTATCTCCCGTACGACCGAGAGGTATCTCCCGTACGACCGAGAGGTATCTCCCGTACGACCGAGAGGTATCTCCCGTACGACCGAGAGAGGTATCTCCGTACGACCGAGAGGTATCTCCCGTACGACCGAGAGAGGTATCTCCCGTACGACCGAGAGGTATCTCCCGTACGACCGAGAGAGGTATCTCCCGTACGACCGAGAGAGTATCACCGGGTACGACCGAGAGGTATCTCCGTACGACCGAGAGGTATCTCCCGTACGACCGAGAGGGTATCTCCCGTACGACCGAGAGAGGTATCTCCCGTACGACCGAGAGAGGTATCTCCCGTACGACCGAGAGAGGTATCTCCGCGACCGGAGAGGTATCTCCCGTACGACCGAGAGAGGTATCTCCTCGACCGAGGTATCTCGACGACGAGAGGTATCTCCCGTACGACTCGAGAGAGGGTATCTCCCGTACGACCGAGAGAGGTATCTCCCGTACGACCGAGAGAGGTATCTCCGTACGACCGAGAGAGGTATCTCCGAGAGGTGTATATCAACACTGAAGACGCAGACCTATGCGCTCTTCCTCAACACCTCAGTCCAGTGCATAGAAACTGGAGGATGAGGAGGAGTGTGAAGTAATCAATTCCTCAGCCTGGAGTCAATGTGTTCAGATTGACGGACAGAACACACTGACCCCAGGTTGAGGGACTGATTACCTCACACTCCTTATCTTCCACCGTTTCTCTGCTTTGGGACTGATGAAGCCACTGGCTGGCGAAACGTTTCCAGAATAAAAATACCTAAGTGTTGCATAAGTGTCTTATTTATCGCCCCCAGACTGTGGATGAACACTATAAAGAGGCAAAGATGGTGACGCACACTACGAGAGGTCCAGGAGCTGTAGCTACTGACCCTCAAGAGGTCCAGGTGCTGTAGCTACTGACCCTCAAGAGGTCCAGGTGCTGTAGCTACTGACCCCAAGAGGTCCAGGTGCTGTAGCTACTGACCCTCAGTGGCCCAGGAGTGAGGTCAGCCTCCTCAGACACCAATAAAATTTGAAATCAGTACACCGAGACATCCTGAAGATAGCCCCCAAAAGGCCCAGGAGTTGTAAATAACAATCTTAAGAGACCCCTGGAATGGGAACTTTACGATCAAATTCAGCTAAAATTTGAGAGCAATCGGATGAGGCACTGTGAGGATTTTTTAATAGGCCTAAGAATTGTAACTCAATAATCTCAATATATTCATGACCCATTAAAAATAATAATAATAATAATAATAATAATAATAATAATAATAATAATAATAACAATAATAATAATTATATTAATTAATAATAATAATAAAATAATAATAATAATAATAATAATAATAATAATAATAATAATAATAATAACAATAATAATAATTATATTAATTAATAATAATAATAATAATAATAATAATAATAATAATAATAATAATAACACATTCATGAACCTGAAACGGATCCCAACCCCGTGACTTCATGAGATATAACCAGATATGACAGCTTCACAGGGTTGAACACTCCATATATTCTGATGAGTATATCTCACGTGTGTGTGTACCGAGCATATCAGTGCATGTACGCGCGAAGGGCATATATATCTCAGTATATGAACTCACATTAAGTTGTAATAAAGAACTGTTAATAAATAAACAGAATGGTGGACGAGGGCTCGAACCACGGTCCGTAAATTAACAGTCCGACGCTCGGGTAGCCGAGACGGTAGTGTGTCAGACTGTCAATTTATGGACTGGGTTCGAGCCCTTCGTCCTCCTTCGTATATAAATAAACCGAAGAATGTTAGTGAAAAAATATATATATATATATATATATATATATATATATATATATATATATATATATATAGAGAGAGAGAGAGAGAGAGAGAGAGAGAGAGAGAGAGAGGATGGGGTCCACCTCTGGTGTAAATTGTGGGACCCATAGCCTCGGAGAAGTGGATAAAAAGGCTTCACGGAAGAATATTTAGATTTCTTTCTGAAACCATTTGAATATTCCACTTCCCCTACCACCCCATCTTTTATATATAAACTTTATTTCAAGATAAAATACATTGACAAAAATACATTGACAAAAATACAATAGGGAGTAAAACATGATAACAACTCAGAGCTACATGTCAAATACTTCGTCCAGCTCCCGGCAGTGGGCCGCGTGCCCAGAACGCTGCAGGCATTTTCCTCTGGATCGCCACACAGAGTCTCTGAAAGAGGAAGCTGGTCGCCCTGTGGTCCCTGATTTCTATGATGAGCTTCTACCCAGCTCTTTGAGAAACTTTAGAGCACACTTGCCCCACGCTCCAAGGGTCTCCGACCATATTGGGATGAAGTTATAGCAAGGGAAAGGCCTTCATATTTGCGAGTCTTCTGGGTCTCCCTGTGGCTGGCAGCTCCACCCCCTTCGGCTACGGAGTATGGCAAGAGGTGTCTGCCATTGTGGCAGCACAAGTGTAGTCCCAAGCGATCTGGTTACCATCCTCCAGGGTAGCATAGTGGCTCCATCAGGACGCTTTTGACTTCCATCAGACCTCTGCACTGGGGTTCCCGTTGAGCTGGGCAACGGGCCGTGGCGAGGCTTCTCTTTATGATGTCATTGACCTCCTCATGTCTAGCATACTTCCTTCTGATGTGTGCACACGAGACCATGAAGTCGAATTGATCGGCCGTCGCCCTCCTCAAATACACCTATGTTCGGTGAGTATGGGGCGGCTAGGCGAAGAACAACACCAATCCGAATGGCCTGTGGGTCGAGTCGAGTCCCCAGAGAGGAATTGGGAACAGCTAGAAGGAAATCTCCTGAGTGTGGTGCCTTCACCGCAAGGAGACGATATACTATATATATGTATATATATATTATATTCAATACCTACGGTAGTATCCAAGGTTTCAAAAGCTAGGGGAACTTCAAAGGGTACCAACAAGACTGGATTTACTTTTACACCAATACCCCAATCCAACTACATTCATCTTTGCTAATATACAGGGTCTAAAGCCAGCAACAAACAACAAGGTACCTTACATTCGTGGACTCCTTACAGAGTCAAATGCTATGTTTGGCTTTACAGAGACCCACATAAGAGATCACTTGGACAATGAAATATGGATCCGGGCTACAACCTATACA